>JAOTQJ010036359.1:0-15562 GCA_025642045.1 Solanum sejunctum
TAAATCTGCATAAAATGTTAGATGACAAGAACATATATATATATATATATAAAGAAGAAAGTATATAAGAAATAATATATCAATATGCCATGAAATCCATGATGCATGAATATCAAAATACTTTGTACGTAACAGGGATGTGGCCTCAACCGACATAACAGCAAGTGAGCTATAACTTGGAACTCCATCGTCTTTCCTACAATGGATAAAGAGGTGACCTACTTACCAAAGGTAGATCCTTAACATAATCATTCCTTAAAAAGGGGCATAAACATGAACCTATGTTTGGCATGTAGTTATGGGACTTGAGGATTTATATAAGGGACCTTGGGATATTCTTCGTTCAGTGGTAAGTCATCATCCCACAAGAATACATACGCATATACATATACGTGCTTAAAGGAGGCATAAGTCTTTCAAATCATTTTCATGCATACTTAGGCTTAAAAGCCAAACATACTTCATAATCATGCATACTTGGGCTAAAAAGCCAATCATACTTCATGTCATACTTTCATGCATAGGGATAGCTCTTTCATACTTATACATAATGGTGTAGGCACCCATAATTACTCAAAGAGTCATGTCATAGATATTTTGTGATCACATTCATGTCATACCCATACTTTTCTTAAAATCATATTCATAAACATAATTAGGTCTTAACCCACTTTATAAATTTCACGAAAATCAATGTTAATGCATGCATATGTCATGAATGATCAGAGAATAGCATGGGCAATAGAGATTCATACTTAAAATAACAATATAAGATGATATCCAAGTAAATCCATGAAGAAATTCACAGTTAAAGCATACTTGAGACTACACATGCCCAAATTCATTATTTAAAAGGGCATGTTTATTCAAACCTTCATAATATCAATGCAATTCAGCATATTATGGCTTAAATATTTTTAAAAATATCAAGTGCATCCCACATCTGAATTGAATCAAATCAGCATTAATTTAAAAGATCCATATTCAAAGTAAGGTTGACATTCATAAATCAAGAAGTAAAAGTGTTTGGGGTCTTCATAGTTGAAAGGGACAATGAATCAATCCCACATACATTAAATATCTAGAAGAATTAAGAAGAAATTAATTCAAGAAGAAGAGCCTTCCTTCAATTCCTAGTTGAATCACCAGTGGCAAACTTGAGAGGAGTTCTTAGAAGAGAGACTTTGAATATTTTAAGTGTAATGAATGAATTTGAATAAGACTAAAGGAGTATAGGTCTTTCCAGGGGTTTAGGATAGGTTAGAAAGTCACCAATAACCCTTAAAATTCACCAAAGTTACGAGAAAACCATTGACGGAATGAGCACTAAAAAGTTCCCAGGTTGCCCGTGAAAGGGCACCACGACTTGTATAACATACCACAGACTGTAAAAGGGTCCGTGGTGAGGTGTCTTAAGACACTTAGAAAAATTTTCAAACTAAGGACATTTCTGCTGATGGTTAATGGTCCACTTAAAGGTATATTGATTGTACAAAGGTCCATACAAATGACCCAAGTGCTGAGATAATAATTTTATACTTAGAACCATATTGATGAGGACTTCACGAAACACCTTATCACAACTTGTGGTAAGTACCACGAGACCCTACCATGGCTTGTGGTGGGTTGCACAACTTATATAGAGGCCCATTTGTGTCTACCTTAGCCAAATTCTAGGCTTGAAGGCTGGGTCTCCTACCAAGGGCCACTTCCATAGCTAGTGGTGAGGACCACGACTCGTGGGAGGTGGTCGTGGTCCCTTGGAGGTCACCAAGCCTAAAATCCTTTTTTCTGCCACACAAAGTCAAACAAAAGCATCCCCCATGGGTCATACACTCCAAAAATATAATTTAAGCTTCAATAAAGTCTCAAAAGATCAAGGTCATTACAGTTTCACACCCTACTATATAAGCCCTGAATCGACCAAAAATTTATTTATAGATATAGGTGACTTGAAAATCCAAGACGACCCCTTTTCTACAAAATTTTTCCCATGAAAAATGGATATGAAATTGGATTTATGAAATCACACACAGATTTAAGATATTCAAGAAATATACAGTAGGGTATTTTTCTCAAGTTGCGTAAGAGGTGTTACATCTGTGCTCTACTTTGACTCATAAGATGAAAAGGGAGCATGGATGAACTCAATCCAACACTTAAGGAAGCCTTATTTACTTAGAATTACGAAGAACAATCAACTCTGGGACAATCTTCTATCACACACTCAAACCCTAGCTTTTCTCCCTTCCTTGATGCTCGCAAAAGCTTCTATGTGTAGAATAAAGAATAATAATTTAGGGTTCTGTTAAAGGTTCCAAATTAACCCTAAACCATCAAGGGTTTTAATGAACACTTTACCGACTGTAAATGACCTCTTGTTGAAATAGGGAGCTCAAAAATTAGGTCACTAGAAATTGGACCTGGGGTTCTATGAACAACTTTTACGAGTCATAAATACTTCTATGGGTCATCCTTTCAGTTCATAGTTTGGGACTTAGAAGTCCACATTTTGGACTTGGGCTTCCATGGTCTGACCTACAAGCCGTAAACCAATGTATGGTTCATAGAAGGACTTGTACATGTGCCTCAAACTTTAAAAATGTTCTAAGTCACATGGGCAACTACTGGGTCCCAATTATGGACCATAGTAGGCCCTTCGTGGTTCTCCAAGGGATTGTTTCTAAGTCATTTCTCAACTTTTCTGGGACATTCCAACTTATATAAGGGTGAATAAAGTAGAGGGTGTTACAATATCTCCTTCTTGAAATCCTTCATCGTTGAGTAAAGGTTGGTTTAGGAACCTAGTTAAGGCACAAATCCCATCTTGAACTCTAACAATAGAATAGTCATCAATCAATTATATATACAATCAAGAAAGTATACAAATCATAAACCAGATTCTAGGATACTATTACAATTTGAATTTGAAGTATAAAGAAACTCAAAGTATATGTAAGGACCCGAACCTAGAGCCTATTTCTAACACAGCGAATGAGACATCCATAGGCACCTCACCCAAGCCATCATAACACATCAAGCATCCATAGGCCTAAAAGTCACTATTGGAGGAATTAAATGGGGTAGGTCTACGGAACATTATTTGAATGAAAACAACATCTTAAAAACATACATATCATCAAAAAATCAACTAGACCATGGATAGACGGGGACCAATAAATAGTCGATCTCCGTCATATACTAATGATTCCAAATATTGATAACATAGAAAGTAAAACCCTCCAGAAACTAACATATACACCCAGTCTAAAATCCATAGCAAGAAAAGAAAATTGTGAAGTCCCGAACTAAGGGCTCACCAAAATAAAACTAGTGTTGAACGTCGGAAGAACTAGCCATGAGCTAAAGGAGGAGCACATGTCCCTACATGGTTAAATCGTGTAGGCAAAATATGTGTTAGTACTTTTGGAATGTACTAATTTGAGATGCAATGCTAACATGAAATTGCAATGCAACCATTCATAATTAAAGACTTACATATATTGGATGATAAAGACTAGAGGTGGCAAATGGATGGATTGAATTGAATTTGGATGGTTGAATATGGATTGAATCAAAATGGATTGAATTATAATCCACCCATATAAAATATGAGTAAATATGAATTTTGATAAATATGGTTTGGATAAAATAATTCTAACCTATTTAAAACCCCTCTATGTTTCCTTAGCCTTTTTCCAACAAATGTTATCCCTTTCATGACTTCAATTTACTATTTTTCTCGACAAGACAACACTAAATTGGTTTTAACCCATTAAATAACTTGACTTCAATTCATCAATTCTGCTCGAAATCAAATATTAACATCAAAAAACGATAATCGAAGTACAAAAACACAAGTAAAATAACATAAGTTTAGTTGTAATAGGGATAGACTAAGTATGACTGTTTTCTATTGCATCTTCTCTAAAATAAGAAACTAAACAAAATGTAGCATTTGCTCCTCAATCTCCAGTAGTGCAGAAGCCAACGGAGCAGTAGCCAGCAGTGCCACAAGACGCCAAGACCAAATGTCATCTTCCTCGAAATCTGAAACAAAAAGATGCAAATATATAAACAACAGAACACCGCATACTGCCCAAGGAACAACAATCACAAGAAGAATTGCACTATCTGGCCAAGAAATCACAAGAAACAACAATCACAAGCAGAAAACAACATACTGCCCAAAAAATCAATGCCTGGCCAACAGAACACTACATACTGCCCAGAATTGCATTATCTGGCCCTCAGCTGACCTTACTGGAGTCTTAATTGCTCAACCAGTACCACAAAGCAATATGTTCAATGCAGTACCACAAAAGTTTTCAAGTAGCACGAAAATTCATCTGCAAAAATTTATATGCTAAGTAGCTTATGTCAATTTATATGCTTCATAGGTAATGAACTGATGTCAATTTACAATAGCTTGTAGCACAAAAATTCATCTGCAAAAAACAAGTAGAGAAACTGAATTCATTGCACTATCCACAATTCCTTCATTACACTAACCCACCAAGTAGAAAAAGTATCAACAGTAAGGATCATATATCTCAATATTGCACTATCCACGATTCTCTCTCTGACAAAACATTTGAACTCCCAAGCAACAGTTTCCCTTCATACATAACATATCTCAATGTCGTTATAATTTGCAGGTACAAAGACGATAACTAAGATTAACCAAAGAAATCGATCTGTCAGATTCAAACTACCACATGAGTATCAGACCATCACAGTACACATTTTTCTCAATTCTCAATAGGGGAAAAGGAATGAACTAAATCAACCTTGAAAATTACCTACTTGACTCACATTGTCACCAAAAGAAACATCATATCCTATAAGAAAATGTATATAGAGATATAACCAACCTATCAATGCGAGCCAAGTTTAGCAAGATACGGCTGAAGTTCCACCGCAATTTCATCCTCATCAGTGTCTAATTCATCACAATCTAGAAAAATAAGACGTTAAATGATAGAAATAAGGCTATTATAATAAAATAAAATTGCAATATGCAAATAATAACTTACCTTCTTGTCCGCAAAGCCAATCTCTAGCACATAACTTCGCTTCAGCATTTGCAGGTAAAATAGAACTTTGAAACTTTCCAATTATGCGACCTCCAATGCTAAAGCTGGATTCTGAAGCTACCGTAGTAACAGGTATGCTCAATACATCTCGTTCCATCAATGAGAGTTCTGGGTACCTTCCTCTATTTTACTTCCAATATGCAAGGACATCCAAATTTGGATTTGCTTTACGGTCAAGTTTAGGCTCCTCCAAGTACAAATCCAATTGTGTTTTAATTTCACCGTACTCCAACTGATTCTCAAACACATCAAACTCCTCAAGATCGTCTGTTATTTCATTATTGCTTGTATCAGAAATTTCTCCCTTAAAAGAGAAATTGTGGTTGAAGGTATCAAGTATTCTCTGAATAACAACTATAAATGATCGACAACTTTTTTAACTTTAGCATCAGCGGTCACAGGATCTATCTTGGAAAAGCAAAATTTCACAAACTTCAATTTATATTGAGGGTCAAGGATAATGGCAATTGATAAAATCATGCTATATGACCTCCAATATTTTTTAAACTTCCTCAGCATTAATGTGGCCATATCATTCATAACTCGATCACTACAATTATTTGCTTCCATCAACAACATTTGTATTTTCCATACATTTGGAAAATATAAATTTGCAGTTGGATATTTACTTCTAGAAAATAATGTAGTGATCTCATAAAATGGCTTCAAGAATTTAGCAATACTCTTTACCCTTTTCCATTCCTCCTCGGAAAGACTATACTTAAACTCAATATCAAGAAATTTATATTGAATATAAGCTTGTTGGTAAAGTAGAGCACTATCAAGCATCAGGTAAGTAGAATTCCAACGAGTAGTTACATCTTGACGAAGTTTATTTGAACACGACAATCCATGATTCTTAATGCATTCCACAAACTTTAATATTCTTCCTTCCGAATGTTTAATGTGCTTAACACCTTCTCTAACTTTTTCAATGGCTTCATCTGCTTTTTCCAAACCGGCTTTCACTATTAAATTCAACATGTGGTTCCCACAACGAATATCACAAACTAGCAAATGCATTAGAGATAAATGTTCCTTTAAGTGATCTACCACACCATTGTTGCAACTAGCATTATCCAAAATAAGAGTAAAAATCTTCTGTTTGATACCTCCTTCCTTAATAAACTTAATAAAGGACCCAAAACCGCTCCTGAATGTGGAGGTGGAACATAACGAAAAATTAACACCCTTTTTTGAAGATTCCAATTCAAATCAACATAAGGAGCTGTTAAACACATATAACCGTTTGACACTACAGAAGTGCACATATCTGAAGTCAGACAAATTCTACTAGGAATCATTGCAAGCTCACACTTTAAAAGTTCTTTTTCCCTCTCATATAAGTTCAAAATATCAGCCTTAGCCGTATTTCTTGAAATAGTTTTAACCGTTGGATTTAAGTACGAATGGATATCCCTGTTCCTTTGATGTTCAACAAAGCTAAAAGGATAATTATGCTTTAGAATAGCAACAGACAATTTCTCACGATAAATTACTTGATCAATGGGTGCATATCCGCGTTCTTGTCTGTTATCCAAGTGTCTCTCTGCATGACGCTTCATATTTGAAGTACCAGCATCAGCTACAAGGATATATCATGACATACCTGACATTCTGCTTTTAACCTTTCACTGTCACTAGTACAAGGCAACTTTGAAAAAGTGTTCCAAACGATTGAAGTATTCCTTTTAGCTTGTTTTCTTGAGATAGACGAGCTTATCTCACGAGAAGTCTCATTAGCCTCCATTTACCTCTGTCAAGAAAACAAGTAGATTTTAGAGAATCTAGTGATTTTAGAGAATCAAAAAACAAGCATATTTTAGAGGCCCTAATTCGAATCAGAGCCCATAGCTAGGAAATATGAAGCAACCAGATTTGTGATGGTTGCTTGGAAAAAACTGGTTTAAAGTCTGAACTCTAAACTCTTGTTTGCAGTCTGAATCTTAATGCAACAACTCACACCATATTAATTGAGCAGTTAAATAGGTTAGGAAGTTTAGTCTTTAGGAACTTTTCGCCAACCCATATATGCGTCCAGAATCTGATTACTTTGCCATTTCCCACTTCCTGGTCAGTGTATCAAATAACCAGTTTCTTCCAAGCTCCATTACCCATAAATAGTATTACTAGCAAAGAGAAAACGAAATCGAAGCATTAAAAACGAAAAATACATAGCTCAACAATGGAGACTTCAGCAGAGAGTGAGAGATGATGATTTGTGATTTAGGCCTTTAGGGATTTTTGCGAGTAATGGAGTCTTCATCTATTTGCGAGCAACAATGGAGTCCAGATGGGTCTTCAGCAGAGGTAGGATGGGTCTTCACATCCTATTTGCGAGCAACAATGGATGAACCGATGAATCTATTTGCGTTGGGTCTTCAGTCTTCAGCGTTAGGATTTAGGCCTTTTAGGGATTTTGAAAGATGGTTTGTTTTGGATTTAAATGGGTATTTATATTTTATTTATTTAGTCTAAATTTACCCATATTTATATGAGCTTTAGAAGTCAGTTGATATTCATATGTACCCACTTAAAAAATGAGTGGCCCATCTTATTTAATATGGATTAAATGGGCTGATTTTATTATTATGGATTAAAATTATCAGCCTTAATAAAGGTGACAGTAATATGAGCTTATTCATACATAAGGAATAACATTCAATATGAGCATGAATAATGCATAAATGGAACACATGTGATGGAATGAAAATGTAGATCATAGACATTGTGAGAATAGACCATAACAGACATATAAGGCCATGTGAGCTACTATATGGAATCCAACATAACCACTTACATTAGTATGGGGAGACCACTTGTTGGGTGGAACTTCACCATTTCACATGAATTATCATATAACATAATTGGCCTACGTGGTTCCACTAGCCTAGCCTGTAATGTCTGCTATGGTAGCACATAGTTAATGGTGAAATAGGTTGATTATAGGGTTTCCTTATCGAACCCTACCTCAATTCCTTATTTGGTGCTAAGTCACCTTATAGAATCTTTAGGATCATAAAATTAGTCAAGTTATGACACTTAGAATCATAAGTAGTAATCTCAAGAGTAGTTCAAAACTTTAAGAACCACCAAGTGAGAATTGTCCTTTCATCTTGGGAACCTTCATAAACATCTTTTAGGGCATTATCAACATACTTATATCTTTGACAAATCATCAGTTTAAAATCTTTCTTTTATGCCTAATCATTATCACTTGTCACGCAACTCTTGACTTGAAACTTATTAGGCTTACTTATGAGTTTGAAAATCCATTAATCATGAGTGACATACATGAACATAAGGAAATCATGCTTATTCAAATCATGCAATACAAACCACACTTCATTTTTCAACCCACATCATTGAGGTCGTCACTATCAACATAAAACACATGAAAATACTTAGTAGAACATCATATGGTAACATTGAAAACATGTAGTATCATAAAACATCATGAAATCATCATTAGCATGCATAGTATTATTAAGGAAGTTAAGGAAAAGGTAAAAATATTATGTAAAACTTTGTGGGTTAAAGGAGATACATAAATCAACTCACATACCTTGGGTGGATTCTAAGAAGAAGGAACTTGAAGCCTTTAGGTAGAACCTTTAAACCCTAGCCCTTTCGCCTTGTCATCTAGAGAGAATATTTGCCTTAAGAGATATTGGGAATATGTGAGAAGGAAAGAACTGGGGGAAACTTAGGATTTAAGGTCTTATTAGGGGACCTAGGATTCCCAAAAATGACAGAGTTTAGGCTTATAATTTGTGAAAAGGATAAAATTATCCTTCACTAAAACTGCCGAATAAAAACCATGAGACCATGATTACAGACCATAGATGGAACCCTAGGCAAATCAAGAAACTCTAACAATGGGAAATACATCAACCCTTGGGGTGTGGATGGCCTCGTGAAGTTCTTTCACACTTAGCAAAAATTCAATTTTTAGGACACCCATTTACGAAGGCTATCTACAGGCTGTGAGAAGGATTACTATCCTTCTAATCGTGGATCACCTTCTAGAAATTCTAAATTTCTTTTATGTTTGAAAATCATGCCCAGAATTCTGTCTATGATCCATGTTACCAATCATGGGTCGTCAATGACTTCGTGCACCACTTAACATGTAGAAATGTTTCCAACATTCAGAGGTTTCCATCCACTGGTCGATGACTCATGGTTCAAACCACAAGTTGTGAACTTGGCTTCATGTACTTACCCTGGACATTTCTTGTCCATCATTGCTATACGTTCTAGGCTCTTAATTTGAAGATCCTTATAGTATAGAAATGAATTTTTACAGCCAACTCCCTCATCGTTAGTAAGAATAAGTAAATGTGGGTACCTAACCTTCATATCCTTCTCACCTTCCCAAGTAGCTTTTTTTACAAATTAATTCCTACATAATATTTTTACAGATGCAATCTCTTTGGTGCTGAACTTGCAGCCTTGCCGGTCAAGAATTTGAACTAGGATCTCTTTATAACTCAATGTATCATTCACTTTTATAATTCTAACAGGCACAACATATTGAGAATCTCCAAAATACTTCTTAAGAAAGAAAATATGAAAGACCAGGTGGATGGTTGCAATTTCTGGTGCTAGCTCCAACTCATAATCTATATTACCCACCCTCTTCAAAATCTAGTACGAACAAATATATCTTAGACTCAATTTTCCCTTCTTTCCAAATTGAATTACACCTTCATTGGTGATACTTTCAAGCACACCCAATCCTTGACCTCAAACTCTAAGTCTCTTCTCCTCTCATTAATGTAGGATTTCCATCAACTTTGGGATGTTTTAAAACCCTATTGTATGACTTTTACTCTCTCCATATCTTGGTGAATCAGGTTTGGTCCAATCAATTCTATCTCACCCACCTCGAACCAACCAATTATTGACCTACAACTCCTCCCATAATGTGCCTTATATGTAGCCATGTAAAAGCTCAAATGGAAACTATTACTGTAGATAAACTTAATAAGAGGAAAGTGGTCATTCCAATTACCTTTGAAGTCAATGACACAAGCCCTCAACATATCCTGTAAGGTTTGAAGTTGTCGTTCTGCCTGACCATCAATTTTGGGGTGGAAAGTAGTGTTAAGGTTCACCTTCGAACCCAAACCTATTGGGAAAGATTTCCAAATATGAGAAGTAAATTGAGCTATTATATCTAAGGTGATAGAGAGGGGAACTCCATGTAGTCTAACTCTCTTTAATATATAATCGGGCATAATCCTCTGCAGTATCAGTTGTCTTTACTATCAAAAGTGCATAGATTTGGTCATCCTATCAACTATCACTCAAATTGAATCATATTATTTACTAGAACTTGACTATCCTATGACAAAGTATATATTAATGATCTCCCACTTAAATTTCTGGATCTCAAAGTTTTAAGCTACACCACATGGTCTTTAATGCTCAACTTTTACATGTTAGTAATTTGAACACTTAGAAATAAATTCTGCAATGTCTCTTTTCATCCATCTCCACAAATAGACTTCTCTCAAGTCATGGTACATTGTTGTTGATCCTAGATGGATAAGATATTTAGAGTTGGGAGCTTCTTCCATGATCCTCTCTTGTATACCATCAACATCTAGGATAACAACCTCCTTTGATATCTGAATACTCCATCTCCCCCTTTGGAGAAATCTATTACATTCTACTTATGCACATCTTTCTCCAATTGCAGTAAGATAAAATCTTGGTCTTGTTTCTCTTTCACTTAAACTACTAAAGATGATGCAAACCTATTATGTACCATCACTCCACTTTGACTAGATTTATCCAATTGAACTCCCAACCATTCTAGTTTGTGAATCTCTTTGGTTAGATTCTTCTTCCCCTCTTCAATATGGGAGGTACTTCCATAGACAACTTGCTAAGAGCATCAGCAACTACATTATCTTTACCTTGATAGTAGAGGATTCTTGTGTCATCATATTTTAGCAATTCAATCCACATTCTTCGCCTCAACTTAAGTTCCTTGTGGAATAAGGACATACAAGAAGTTGTTGTAGTCATTAAACACGTCTACATGTGCCCTGTATATGTAGCGGCACCATAGCATAAGAGAAAACACCATGATTATCAATTTTAAGTCATGTGAGGGATAATTTTCTCATGCACCTTGAGTTGTTCGGAAGCATAAGCAACAACTTTACCCTTCTGCATCAACACACACCTCAATCCTACTTTTGAGGTGTCACAATGAATTATGAAGCTTTTCTCACATTCATCAAACGTTGGAATTTGACCTTCTTCTGATTTAGTCTACACCACAACAAATTCAAGTAGCAGAGACGAATAACTTTGTCAATTATAAATGATATTTCGTCATTAAAAATTTTGCATGATGAAAAAAATTTTGTCACACCGTAGTCCCTAAATGTGGGGTCGCTAAAAATATTTAAAGACGACTTAGTGATTCATCCCTAAAATGGTTACATTAACTACAAAAAGAAAAATCATCTTCAAATACATGAACGTTTGTGACAAATCCATTTGTCATAAATAGTGTATTTTTTTTGTAGTTAATGATATGATTTTGTCACTAAAAAATTGTTACCACCGACAAAACTATATCATCACTAATTATTTAGTTCAATCAATGACAACACTAATCGTCTCTAAGATTATATGTATTTCGTAGTTGAACAATGTAATTTTGTCACTAATAACTGCCTTTTAGATACAGAATCACATTCATCATTAAATGTATAAATTTAGGACAAATTTATTGTTAACAAAATGTTAATAATTTAGTAGTTAAATCTATCATTCATCACTAACAGTATTACTTTTACCAACACATGTAATTGTCACAATAACTTATCATGATTAATGATAATTACAAGTGTCACAAAATAAAAAAGTATTTCACATTTAATAAAAAGGAGATATTGAGACAAATATATTTTTTGTCACTAAATATAATCAACTTATGACAAACTTATTTATTTTGTGACAAAAATATTTATCTTAAAAAGTTAGATTTAATCATTGCTAAAAATTACTTTTAGTGATAATAATTTTTGTCACTAATTGCAAACATAGATGACATTTAATTATTTTATATTGATATCATTTTTTAAATTGGAGTTCCATAAACCAAAAATTAAATAATAAAAACATGCTAGATAATCATAAACTTATGATCATATAATTAAAAATAACAAAAGTTGTAACAAGGTAATATCCATTACAAAGTCCTTGCGTTAAATAAAGTATGTTCAATAACTAAAAAAAAAATCTAATCGAAAAAGATGAAATATTACTCCTAAACTAAGATAAGTAGAGGTTTCTTCCATAAAGTACCAATTATATGATGACACATAAGAGCTTGCATTTATCCTTGATTCAATTCTCACCTTTTATACCTGTGAAAAAAGAGATGAAATTTATAATATTTGATTTAAACTGGAATTTGTAACACGATATTTTTTCTACATGTTGAAATACCAAATTATATAAGTACTTCAAAAATAAAAGATTATTTTTTTTCTTTTCTGTACTAGTTCAGTTAGAACTAATCTTGATAGCTCATATGCTACTTCACTACACCGTCTTCTCAAGAATTTTTATGCCAGATTTTCTTTGTCAAAATAAGCATACAAATAGTTTGTGATAGCATTTTTCAAGAAGCAACACAAACATGGTGAAATTTTCACCTCCACATACATACAGTAAACAATCAATCTTCAGGAACTTCATCACAAGCACACGTTCCATTTGCAACATAATTTCTCCACTGACTTTTAGTCCTTTAATAGATAGCTAAGCCTTTTTTTCCTTTATAGTTCTATATTGTCATTATTTATACCTAGTACTTTAAGTAATGATTTAGGAAGCATTTAAAGACTTGAACAACTTGAGGAGCCATGTGTGTATGTATGAATGCATGTATCTAAATAACTTAAAGATATCTTGCCTTGTACCTTCAAAAGTCTGAAGCAAAGTAGATTGTTTTGCCTCTTAAAAGCAAAGTATAATCTATTAAACTGCTCAAATACTTTAATGTTTGGCTGGTGAATTGAGGCTATCATAGTCTGTCCATCTCTGGACAAGCAACACAGTGTCTGGATAAGAAGAATGTTGAGGCACTGCTGCAAAATTCAAAATTTTTGTTGATTTCAAATAGTAAATTGTTAAATATGTGATCTATTCTTAAGCACATTACCTATCTCACCACTTGTTTGTTCATCGAGAAGTTGGGTGCGGAGAGCATAAAGAGTACTCAGACCTTACCACTACCTCGAGGAGGTAGAGAAATCGTCTTCTGAAGACTCTCAGCTCAAGTACAACAAATTAGAGTAATTATGAAAAGAAAAAAAATTACAGTGAAGAAATTGTAGCAACTACTATGTAACTAGTAAGTCAGTAACTACAACAAAATAGTACAATAATTGAAACATCATTAAAAAAAAGATGAAGATATAAAGCAAAAGCAAGACACTAAAAGTATGAAGCTACTACTATGACATATACCACTAAGCCTAAATCCTTCGAAAAACAATAGAACACCCCACTACCTACTAACAAAAATAATTTTTTTGATAATAAGTATCTACTAACTTTCACCAACACAAGTATTGAGTATCTATCCACCAAGTTATAGCACGAAAGAATGAACAGTTTTAAAACTAAAGAAAGTGAAAAAAATTAAACATACTATGAGAGTTAATCAGAAAACTCAAAGGACATTGACACAATAGCAAGGATGAAAACCCATATCAAGAAAAGCAGCGATGGCCATATGTAGAATAAGACAAAGAAGATTGAGATTCTCCTTTTTGCACCTTCTCTACAATAAAAAACCTCCCTCTTTTTGATCAACAATATTCTACCTCCAAACCCATAGCAACTTAGCGAGAAAAAGATTGAATTACACTTTACTAAGGTTGTTGAAGTTCCAATATTTGTATCTCTACTCCACATCAAGAAATAAATAAAGAAGTTCAACTAGAAAGTTTCAAAATTATCAATCAAATAAAAAAGTGACTTTCTTACTTTTGAGTTCTACCTTCTCGAAGCTTATAGTGTAGCTTCCTTCTCTACTGCTTTCTTCTAATACTTAAAGATTGAACTTTTAGCAGCAAAAAACACCAAAAATGTCGATTCGTAAAGCAGTTAATGAGGATTTGAATCAAAATCATAACAGTAGATTAATTTATGAAGGTTGCAATGTATTGATTGATGATTAAACTTGAAATCTCAAATTAAAAGAACATTTTTCCTTACTTTGGTCGTCGTTTCTACGTTCACTGACTGGAGTCAATTAATCAGATTTGTCTTCGAGGGTCATCGATTTTTGTTTCTCTACGAGAAGGCAACTGATGGGTTCGTTGATGGTGGAGGAGAGAGAGGATTTTCTGGAGAGATGCAGTGAAGCAGTTGGCTTGTTAATTTCGCTGGACAAACGGCGGTGCAGCCGATGATGAGGAAAAATGCTGAGAGGAGGGAGTATATGGGTGAGTGGCAACTCTCATAGAGAGAGTTGAGAAAAATGAGTATATGGTTGGGGAGTTTTGTTAATTAAAGGAAATAAAAATGAGAATTAATTTTAATCGTTGAATTAATAATAATAATAATAATAATAATAATAATAATAATAATAATAATAATAATGATGATGATGATGATTGTTATGACGAAAAATGACTTTTGTAAAGAAAATAATTCAAAATTCAAAAATCGATTTAAAGTCAATTAATTTGAGAAAAAACCAATTCTTAAAATTCGAAGAGAAAACAGAGTCGGCACTTAATTTTGCGGATAATTTGAAAACCAATAAATATTTAAAAAAATCTAACAGAAAAACCTTTTAAATCCAAAGAACGAGTTCGAGTTCACATTTCCACTTCGAGAAGGTTTTACGCACTCAAAATGGCCGCTAGATACGATTATCCGACGATTAAATGTTGACTAACTTTTGACTTGACAAAATTGACTAGTTCTGAAATTGATTGATTTTAAAAAAAACTTTGACTAGATTTGACTATTTTGAAATCAATTGACTAAAACTTAAAAGAAAATCGATTACGTTTGAATATTAAATTTTTATTTTTTTTATTTTTTTTTCTTAGCGCAAATGTTTTCCAAAAAAATAAAGTGAGACTAAATGAAATAACGTAATAACATAAGTGGCTTGACACGCTGAGAATCTAATTAGATTGAAATCATTAATAAACCAAAGGTCAACATCCAAAACAAAATAGCAAATATATGCAAATAATAAAATAAAAGAAGGAATTTAAAGAAAGGATTGGGGTTGGCAAACCCAAATGATGACTCGTTTTAATTCCTCATGTTTGACCCTGCCCGGTTGCTGCCATGACTTTGTAGATTACTTCTTGATCTATGAATTGAGGCACCTGACTCGAAGAGGAGATTTGGGCCTCCATGGCCCAAGGAATGCAGTTCGTGGAGTCCAAAATGGACTCGGAGCATCG
>JAOTQJ010036400.1:0-15561 GCA_025642045.1 Solanum sejunctum
ATCATTCCCAACACCTTACACAAGAAGCACAAGATTCTATATACTTAACAAAGGTTAAAAAATTTACTTGTCTTATATAAAGTCTCGAATCACATCAATTGCACAGCTTTTCCCTTTCTATGACACCTCAATTCACCAAAATCTATTCAAATATAGTATCATAATTATATAATGAATCTAACGACACTAAAATTAATTAATTCGGGTGAAAAGGGTAAAACAGTCAAAAAATTTTATCGCCAGAAATATACTATCGGAATTTGAAAATTTATATATGAAAATGTTCCCCAGGTGATAAGGAATTCAACGGCGAAAACCAATTCAAAAATGAAGCTAATATGAGGAAGAATTGCATGTTAAAGTTTTCAAAATATATTAAAAATGCAGCAACAAGATCACAAATTTTACCTCAAACGAAGCACCAAAATCAATTTTTCAAACTCCCACGGTATTCTCCTTGGAAAAATATACAATTTAGCCTTTTGAATCGCTCAAATCCGATCAAAATTAAGAGAGAAATCGTTGGTTGTCGTCACCTTCGATTTTCAGGTTTTCTTTTCGTTCTTTCTTCTTATCTCTTCTTCTTTTGTTTTCTCTTTTATTTTTTAAATTCTATTAAAAGAATTAAACCCTAATAACTAATTTTACTATATATACTAAGTGGTATGGAATATTTAATAAGTTATCAATTTAGTCCCCCAATTAAACTAACTATCTAAATTTACCCGTAACTTAAATAATTGTAGCTATTGAATAGTTTGAAATACCTATTTAAAATTTATGAGAGGGATATTATAGGAAAGAAAAAGCACTAATTCTCAAGATGATCTAACGGGTCATTACATTACCTCTTTATAATCCATCCAACACCTGCACCCCCATTCCTAAACCTTCCCAACCCCCCGCCACCCTAAACCACCATTTTTCACCTTATTCTATCCTCATTATATTTTTCTAAATTACGTATAAATGCTTTTGGAATATTTTTTTTTTGGTTTATTTATCAAATACTAATAAATAAGTATCTATTTATTTTTCAGAAAATATTTTCCGTCATATTAAACACACTATTAATTTGATGATCGTACTTTCAAATTAACTAAAAAATTACTATTATCCAAGTTCAAAAGTTCTATTAGGCAACCTAAAAAATTTATTTACATCTCATATATATAAATTGCTGATATTTTCTTTAATTTGTCGAATATTTACAACTTGGCTAGTTGTTACTCAATTGTATGAAACAATACAAATATAGGAAATCATAATGATGTTGTTTTATATTAAAAGTTGATTTTTTCCACAGTACTATTGGTTGCATTATTGTTATCTATTTAGGTAATGCAAATGCAGATTATATTATGAAATGATCAAGGATCTTGTAAGATTTTTTGGGATCGAAGGATCATTCATGTGCTCCGATCCGATTCAATCTTAACTCGATTTCTGAATCAGGTTTAATAATGATATTTGTCCAACCCTATCCTAAAAAGATAAGGATTGACAATTATTGTCCACTAGGAGAGAACAATTGTAACTGCTTAAACCATTTCCCTATTTTAAAGGGTGAGTGATTGACTCCTGTTGAAAGTGACAGAGAGTGGAAGTATGTGGAAGAAGTGGAAAGTTATCTGACTTCTGAAAACTACCACATCAGTGCAAAAAAAAATTGTGAGAAACTAAAAAAAGTTTATTATCCTTTATTCATCAATTCACACAAGGCACTTAGTTTGTGAACAACAATCCATATTTCTAGTGAAATGGAATGAGATCTGGGGCAAAATTTGTTGGTGGCAACAACAACAATTGCGATATCAACAAAAAAAGGCACAACCTGTTGTTCTTACCCCATTAATTTTTCTTACAAATGGTATCAGAGAATGGTTAGATTGGTTGTTGATTCCATGTTAAAATGGCCTAATATTCATCAAATTATATTTTTAAGATAAATTTTTTAATGATCAATGATTTTGTTGAATTTTCCAAAAAAGGAACATTATGTTTAAGTTTGTTTTGACTCTCATTTACTAATTTTGGGGCTTAATTTTAGTATACATATAATCTAATCATTTTAAGCTTTTTGAAACTATATTATAATAATGAATCGAATTAAAAACGAGTGAAATATGAATTTTTGAAGTTTGACAGTTTTTATTGTGTTTTTGACGAAAATCTACCACCATTTTTTACCATTACAGAATTTTCTTGTCAAAATTTTAGCCCAAAATTTTATAATCATAATCTACTCGTTTGGGGCTTTTCGAAAACATATATTATAATAGGAAATCAGATGTAAAACAAGTGAGATATGATTTTTTGATAAAATGACAATTTATTTTATCTTCTTTTTAAAGAATCAGTTGTTGTTTTTTTCTTTTGTTATTTTGGGTTGTATTCGTTAAATTTTTTTACTTGAATATTTCTTTTCATAAGCTATTCGTTTGGCTTTTCTAAAAAGTATTATAATAGTCAAATGAATTTAAAACAAATAGGTTACAATTGTTTGAATATTTTGGGTAATAGTATTGTCCCACCACAAGTTATATTCATACCTTCAAGTCTATTATGATATATTCGCCTTTTATCAGAAATTTGTGACATATGTTGTCATATTAAATTGTGTTAACTGTATTTCTGACTCCTAGTTCGTATTTCAGACATTGCTGAACAGGAACAAACATGAATCACTCCTAGCGAAAGTTCTAGATGTTGAGTTAAGGAAAAAGTGGAAGTGCATATCATCAAAGAATATTTCTTCAAGAATGAGAGATCATAAAAAGTGGTGTCTCAAGAATGACACAAGACTTGTTAAGGAATGAAAGGGCTATTCGAAAGGAAAGAGAGAAGAAACAAAAAGAACCAAAAGAGTTCAAGTCTTTTAACATGTCCCCAACAATTTCAGTTGCTATTCAACTTTTTGAATTAAAGCATATAGAACTGAAAAATTGTGAGGATCTCTCAGATTGGAAATATTTGGCTATATTAGTTTTTTTTTTTGTGAACTATGAAGAGAGAGACCGATTAAAATATATCACAAGGTTTGGCCTAGCGAACGTTTTAGTGTGTATATATGTTATCTAAAATTTAAGTGAGAAGAACTTTATTATAAATGACTTGTAACTTTATTTAATTTGCTTATTCAACAAATGTAATATGTTGTTTCTCTCTTTAATATGAGCATGTGAGTTTTATCATATTTTGAAATCTTTTTATGTTTCATGGTACACTGAAATATGATAATGATCTAAGAATTAGTGATCTTTGTGAATAAGTCTTTATTATTATACATTGAGACATTATTTTCTGATTTTAGTTAAACATTTAGAGCACCCTTTCGATTTTACACCATATGTGAAACTATTATTAGAATTAATTTGCTTGAATGTATATTTACACATGCCTAATTGATGAGTGAACTTGCATAAATGTCTCTAAACTACAAACATGACATCAAATAGCATTATTGCCAACTTAAACAAATATGAGAAACTAAATAATGACAATTACGACATCTGGAGTCGTAAGATATTATGTCTTAGACGAGAAAAACGTGCTCGAAGGCATAAATCATGTACTAAGTCAACCAGAAGAGAATAACACTGTTCAATACAAGAGAGAACTTAAAATTTTCAAAGCCTGAAAAAGGGCAAATTTCATTGCACGTGAAATTATTGTACTGTGGTTGATGAAATGATTCTTGAATATGAGAAATTTTCTAATGCTCATGCAATATGAACACACTTTCGAAGAACATATGGGGGCACTTCTATGACTCGCCTAAGACAGCTAACTATCAAGTTTGACACTATGAAAATGTGTCATGATTAAAGCATCAACTAATACCTTAGGGTGATATCAAATATGATAGCACAACTTAAGAGTGCTGGTTATGTTCTGTCTGATGAGCAACATGTTCAAGCTGTAATCCATCCATTTCCAATAGTTGGGAACATTTGAATGTTAACCTAACCTACAATGAAAGTATAATTTCTTTTTGATGTTGGCGACATGTTGAACATGAAGACGAGCAGCTTAGTGCTGCTAAATATGAAAATTACTAATAATGCCTCTGTGGCTGAATCAAGTGGTACAAAATCTTCAATCTTCAAGCGCAAGAAAAATTTAAGAAAAAAGTAAAGGACAAGGAGACCAAGGAAGGACCCTTTGAGAAAAAGCACAAATCAAATTCTAAAAAAGAAAAAAGATTTTTTTAAGTGAAGAGATGAAAGCAAGATGAAGTGCAACAATTTTCAAGTTCTAGTGTATTTCTATAACACCTTGTAAAATTATTGAAATACCCCTAAAGGAGGGGTATGTGTGTAATGCGTCTTTCCATGCTCCATTTGTAAATCCGACTGAATATGCAATCAGCGTAAAAAATTGAGTGACAAAATGGTATTGGCCGATTTTTAAAGTGATCGAATCAAAAGATAATTTTTTGATTTGAAAACTAAAAATAGTGTTGGGATGTTTGCGCCTCTGTAGCAGACATTGCCTTATTTTTTTCAATTTTTTTTGCGGGATTGAAAAAACTCGTTTAGAAAATTTTTGACAAAAATAAACTATGGTGCACCTAGCCTGCGTCGCGGACAGAGTATTTTCGAATTGAAATTTCTCTTTATTTTATGAGGGGCATTCATAACAATTCCCAACCCCTCCAAAAATCAAAACACGATCAAAATAGGTCATTTTTAGCATAAGAAGGGTGTAAAATCCTATTCTAAGTCTTGGAGAAAGTTAGCGCTTGAGAGAAGAAAAGAGAAGAGAAGAACATAAGATTGGAGAATTCAAGGAAAAATTCTTAAAGATTGATTGATAACGTTTCACCCACATATATATGGCTAAACTAAAAGCATGAGATTATTCTCTCATGTGCCCCATAGATGGTCATAGAAGAGTTGAAAGTCTAATGAGTCTATATACATGATTCTTGATGGGCTTTCTTGAAAATTATATTAATTACATGTAGTTTTATATGTTGATGATCATCATAAACTTATTTTCTTGAATTGAATACTTTTCATGAGATATTGTATAACCGTAAATGATCATTTTTGAAAGCATGTATTAATGAACTTAGGGATTAAGTCTAGAACCTTGATTTGAGGATGTCGATTGTCATATGATGTGAGAATGATAATGTATTTATAGAACTTGACGTGTGTCTCCATAACTGAATTCCAATGATTTGTCTATTCGATTGTCCTCTAACGATTGTTCTAAGCCTTAAGATATTGATTGAGATGTTGATTGATGAGATAATTAGAGTTTTTATGAGATTGATGGAATGATGAGTGCCTCTACGAGACTGATTGAGATGATTTGAATGAGATAGGTTGATTAGGATAGATTGTCTTGTAAGCATTGAGTCTAGGGAGGAGTATTGAGCACTAAAAGAGTAAGAGTTAATCTAACTCGCACTTGTCAAACTAGGTATCTAAGCATAGGTGAGGATCGGGACCATCACATTATGTTGAGGTTCCCTCAGGATAGAAGTCCCTAAAATAATAGAGGACTTGTAGATTGTCGTCTCCATTTTGGATTATCTATTATGGTTTCAATTATTTTTCTACCTAGCAAGTAGGAATGGTTGTGGCAACAATGGCGGCTTGTTGTACAATTACTGGCTCATATATGATTGTTGTCGAATAAGAGAAACTCCCAGAAAGTTCTCACATTGAGTACTCTGAGTCGAGATGAGATGAGATGAGATGAGATGAGTTGAGTTTCACTTAATTGAGTCTAATTTAATTTATGAGGGTTGATTGGTTGATGAGTTACTTTTCTACTCTTTACTCTTGCTTTAGAAAGATATTTGACATTCTGATTTGATCATTGTTCTGATTTGATGACTATCCTATATTATTCTGCATGTTTCTATTTTATTCAGCTATTTTACATACCGTACATTCCACGTATTGACGCAACTCAGCGCTGCATCTTTTATGATGCAGATACAACGATTAGAGATCATCAACAAATGCATCATTGAGGATTTAGGATGTTCAGCTGATTGGTGAGCCTCTCTTACTTCAGAGGATTCATTATATTTATCTCATCTTGCTTCAGAGTTAGACTTGAATAACTTTATTTTGATTGAGGTAGCCATGGATCTGTCATTGGTACCAGTTCATAGTTATAAAGGCTTCATAGTCTACAGTTGAATACTGATTGGCACCACCAGTGGCACGGGCCGTGTGGCTCACCACTGACAGTGGAGTTGGCCGCAAGGTGTGCCAAAGGAAGCTTGTTAGACTTGGAAAAATGTGGCTAAGGATAGTGCCACGGGCACTATTGACGGGCCGTGTGGAGTGTGATGGCCTGTGGCACATGGGTGTGTGGTGGCTTACAATATTTTCTTGTATAAGTGAGGTGGCACTGAGTAGTAAACAGTCCGTGTAACACCACACGGTCAGTGAAGTGTTCCGTCAAAGTGACAAGACATTAATTTTTCCAAGTTTCCTAACTTTCATTTTTTTTCACTAAGGCACTTCATACGAGTACTCCACACGACCCATGGAGTGCCACACAGCTAGTCAAGTCTCCAGTGAGACAATACTTTGTCAATTTTTTCATCCGTTCACTAATGGAGTCTTTATAAATTTTAATTCCTTTAATGCCCTTTTTAGTCTTTCAATGCTATCCTAATCTTTATAAAAGACCTAAACATTATCCCAAAGGATTAAACTCATTACACTCATCTCAAATACACTCTCAAGTCTTTCAAAAGCTTCCATCTAGCCCCAATTCAATTTCAAGGAAACCCAAGAACATGATAGGATTCAAAGATCATTTCCAAGCCTCCATTCTTCCCAATCTCAATTCCAAGCAACTCTGGACCTAAGATATGTGCGTTTCTTTTATGGGTCCTTTTCATCCATGATATCCAACCCTCCTTCTACTCAAATTGCATGATCTAAAGTAGATTTACAAATGAGTCTTGATTATTATGAAATTCACTGCACACTATGTTAAAGTAAGTAAAATTGTGATTGTTTGCTATGTTTTGAGCTATAAACCCTTGATCTATTGTAAGATTTGAGGAGGGGTCTTAATGTATGTTTCTTGAGGGTGTTGTAAGGAGTTGATTTATGGTTTTACAATGAATGATCTTGCATAATTTCATATTTATATTGCATGGTCTTATACTAGCATTACACACCCTCTAAGTATTTGATAAAATGTCTGAATATAGTTTCTTGAGGTATTGAAGGTCTAAAGCATGAGATATGATACAATTGACTATATGATGATAAAATGAGCTTATGTACATGATATTCTTTCTCTCTCTATTCTCACGACTCTCTCCCCTTCTCTCACACCTCTTCTCTTCAAAATTCCCAAAAACTTCCAAAAGTTTCCATCTTTTTTAGACGATTCATGAGTCTATTTCATGGTTCATGGCTCAATATAAGTGTGGGTCTCTACTCCTTCAAGCAAGTCTTCTTCCCTATTGCTTCTCATCAAAGTAAGAACTTAATTTTGCTATCTTATAGTATATATTTTGGTGCTTGCATATGTAGGTCTTGGTGCAAAAGTGTTTCTTTATTGGTTTAATGCTTCATAATTCATATTATTGATATTGGGTGTGCATGTGGTGGTGAATACCACCATTGTTGAGTTCTTAAGGTCTTAACTATGAAAGTAAAGATTTTGGGTGATTTTTGGCATGATTTTTGGGGAAATTGACTTGTATAGGCTTTTGTGTTGATTGAATCATGATTGAGTGGGGTGAAATTGCATGAACTTGTGTGTTATGTGCATGGTGAGTTGAAAATTGGTCAAAGACGAGGTGGGGGGGTCGGATGGACTTTTACACAAATTGTGTCATGTTTTATGGACCGTGTAATGGCCCATGATGTGTCATTTGCCAAACCACACGTCCAAGTGCCCTCTTAGTAGCCCTTTCATGGATCGTGTCTCGCTACACGGGCCGTGTAGGGTCATGTTGATACTGTACCATCCATTTTATATTACTTAGGTTGCTTGTTAATTTTAATTCATATATGTTCTTAAGTGTGATGGCCCTATGATAGACCAAGTGATACCACTCTTAAGGGTTATTGTCACTTTTATTGCACAAAAGAAGTCTGAGTACTCGTTAGTATGTTAACCTACTTGTGCAATAATTTCTAATAAATTATATTCATTTATGGCACTTACAAGTACTATGGGTCCATACCCCAAGCTAGAACGATGGAATGACAGGGATGAGCCTGTGTCATGTCTCCATGATTCCCCAACCATATCATCTAGCCATCAAATTGGGGGTGACTCAGGCGATGACTTCTCTAGTGGGTCTGAGATTCGGTATATGGGCAAGTCTCCCTTAACTCCCCTCATACTATATGGGCTCATGCATCAGGCCGACAAAAAGCCCCCCAGTCTAATGAGGGGGTTCCTTCCATAGGAGTTGAGGACGAGGCAGATGCCCGAGAATAGAAGGAGAATACTTCAAACCAAGAACAGCGAGTACAAACTCCAGAGGCTGAGAGTCACGACACTTAGGAGGAAGCAGAGAAAAGCAAACTCCAAGAAAGTGATGATGAGGTTGTACATTTTACAGTCTCCTGGATGACGAATCCCGAAACTGCCAGGGCACTTATTATTTTTCTGAGGGGTCGGTGGATAGTCCCACGAGCTAAGGATATTAATGTTAATGGGCTTACAAAAGGTTTCGGGGATTTCCTATGGCATCCAGTTATCTCGGAGATTCAGCTCCTCACGAACCTACTTGACAGCATTTCAGAAATTAGAGATACTTTTGAAGCACACAAGTTGGGTTGGATGGCGCAACCACATAGGTACTATGGGCCCGCCATAGTTGAGGAGTTCTATTCTAATTAAGCTTCTAGTCTACTAAACTCTGTAGAATGTACCCATCTTAAGAAGGTGAAGCGACAGATAGCACTTGGTAGGTCCCTACAGTCACATGTGATGGTGAAGGGTACTTGAGGTGAATATTTCAGAAACTACCATCAACTACTTTCTATTTGGGCTAGATTACCAAGCTACTCCAGATGGCTAATTCATAGATAGACACATGCGGATTATGGATGAGGGGCAGATGTCCGACTCGGCATCTCGAGCTGAACTGTTAGGATAGATTACCGAATGAGTTATCATTGAGGGGGAGGCATCACCTTGGATTAAGATCCCCACGTGTCCTATTGCCAAAGCATCTCTGACATTTGCTATAAAATTTTGGTGGTCAATGGTGCGAGCCAGGGTGAGACCCACAAGTAACAACAATCTACTCGAGCATTTGCATGCCTCTCTAATAGCATGCCTAATGTCTAGATATGGTGTCAATGTGGGACTAATGATTGCCTTGGAGATGTGGGATCCGGCCTTATCTGAGAGAGTTGGCATGCCTTTCCCGTGTTTGGTTCGTGGCCTTTGCAAACAGGCGGGTATTCCTACTACTCACGTTTTGGACAAGAAATTAGCTCCCAAGGGCGTGGCCAACATTACCCTAATCAAGGATGTCCAAAACCCTCTCATGAAAAGCAGACCACATTCACTAGGGGCCCAATAAACTTCCCCTCAGCACCTCTATAGCAACCCTTGCCATTTGAGGACTACACCACTGCCCCACCATCAGGCATGACTTCTAAGCGACCCGAGGATACTAGTGCAACAAAGGTATGCATATATGCCCTATGAGTTCTTGGATAGAATGGTGGCAGACCCGTGGCAGACACATGTCATCGTAGATAAGATAGTAAAAAGGATTTCGTATGTGGTTTGGTCTCACTTACAGCGAGTGGTGGACCAATGTAACGAAGTTCTTCTGAATCGAATCAGACCTTGCAGGGACAAGTCACCATTTTGGAGGATACTTTTATAATATGTTCGGGAGTATGTCTGGGGAAGAAATGAAAAATCTGGTTCATATAGTAAATGATATGAAGGCCCAGATTACTCAGCTAACTGCACAATACAGGCCCCCGCACTGGCTCTACCTTTGAAATCTTAGATGAGCCTGTTCAATGCCCTAATGATGCTTGTTCTTGATGAGATATGGTGTGTTTCGGCCACCCCAGCTATTGCACCCGCACCACCTACTAATCAGCCCAAGAGAAAGGACAAAGGTAAGCAACGCGAGATAGCTTGAGGTAGAGGGAAAAATACGAGAGCCCAAACTTCCATTTCTCCTACCCGCTATCCCCCACCAAATTAGTCGTCCCATGACCCATAAAAAGAAGAAGAGTGGAAGATGTGTAAGGCCTCTAGGGCCCAGCACCACGCAGCAGCCAAATAGGCAAAATGAGAGCGGCTAGCCAAAGAGGTGATAGAGACCCCCCGGGAGGGTCTATTCCCACAGACGCTGCTAATTCCTAGCGCATCCCAAGTAGGTTCTATACCCTATCTATTCATTCACTCGTGTTATTGTGTAGTGAGGACACTACACTATCTTTTTGGAGGGGGTGGGGCATCCTGCTACTTGAGAGTTTTTCTTGCCATGTTTCTTTTCTCTCAAGTGTATTATCTAGTAGAACTGGCAAGTTTAGGTCGTAATATTTGTGTAAATATAAGTGTTCACTGAATTCTAGGGTAGCCCTTACGTTGATCTTTATAATATCCCATGTGACAATGTTAAAGTTATACGTGTTTGCATCTCACCATGACTAACTTTTATGATTGCGAATAAGCATTGTGTGTACATGGTTGGCATTTTGATAAATGAAGCAGGTCTATATGAGTTAGTACTAATTAGTGTAGAAGATTTGTCGTGTGTGTGAGAGCTAATTGCATAATTAAGTAGACGTACTTGTGAGATAGAACTTGCCTAGTTAGTCCCACTGAAATAATTGAATGACTGAATTAGGATGTGCTCTTAGACCGTTGTTGTTGACTAGTTACTTAGCCCAAAAATTGACCAACCAAATGAAATTGTCCCTCTTGAACCAAAAGTCGAGCCTAACTGGACCCTTTCTTTGAAATCACCCAAATTCACTTCCCCAAATCTATCGGTTGACCTTTATTTTGGCCCTGGTCTCTCCAAGGACATTGTGAACCTCCGCCTAGGTCAAAAGCCTAAATTGAGGATGGCTTATATCATCCCTGGTCCCTTAGAAAGATATTGTGAACCTTGACCCAAGCCAAAGGCTTAAGTCGAGGGTGGCTTGTGCAGGGGAAACAGAAAAATAAGTGTGGAAAAGAATAAAGTGATAAAAGGAGAAAAAGAAATGGGTTGTGACCGTGATCAAAATGAATGAGCGAAAATGAAAAGAAAAAACATGAGTAAATGAATACGAAAATCACTCCCTATACTATAAAAAGTTAGATAATAGGGGCAATAAGTGTTGGAGACCAAAAAGCAAATGCTTGAGTCAAAGCAAGTGTCTGGGAGAGGTCGTTTAGTCACTTTAATCCTAAATATACCAAGCCTGAGTCTACGCTACAAGCTGCAAAAGTCCTAATGTAATCCTAAAAAGCTCATTCAAGAGTTAAGGTGGTGAAAATAAGGGCAAGTTTATGATCGATACGAGTGTGTCCACTAAAAGTCATTTCTGAGAGCGAGTGACTACATTTCAGTCTCTGTCTACATGCTTATGTTGAGTGAGAGACTTCTTTGTAGTAAGGACACTTTCTTTTACATTAATTAGTTGCTAAATCAACTGGGGTATCTTTATTCCTAATCATATGTGGACTGACCATACATGCATAATGTTTGCCTTAATCTTTATGGGTTTGTATGGGTTGTGAGCACATTCTTAAACTTGTTAGTGGGGCATACATATTGAAAATTGTGGGGCAATCCATATTCTAAGTGAGCACTTGTGCTTATGCGCTATTTGGTTGAGTCGTTATTATTTGAGGAAAACAATCATTCTAAGTTGAGGGTGTTGATTAGTCGTAGAAATACGACTCTTATAATGCTTTAAACAAAGGATTTTTGTGAGTTCTCAAGTAAACTTCTCATTTTCATGTTTGTTTTTGTTGTTTTTTAGGAAAAATTATTGAGGCGTGGATAAAGGGACGAATGAGAGTAAAATGAATGTAAAGAAGCTAAAGTGTGGGTATTCGAAAGCGGACCAGGCAACTAGAGAAGAATTAAGGCCAAGTGAAGGTCCATGTGGACTTCCACGGCTCGTGTGACTGCCCGCGAGTCGTGAGTCCTTCATGGCCTCTCACTTGGCCATGTGGGATGGCATGGCAATGCAGAATGGCCAAGGCAGGCCTAACGGCGCACTAAATGGGTTGCGAGAAGTGAGATAGGTCGTTGGTTGGTCCATCAAAGTGAAGTGAAGGGCAGTTATCATCAAAAAATGGGAAAATACGCAAATTATAAGCAAACGGGGCCCTATCACAGGCCGTGTGACCAACAACGGTCTGTGACATGGGCTGTGGTGATGATGGATGCTGTGAAAAGGTCAATGGGGAACAATACGGTCCGTGAAATGGACCGTCGACTACAGCACGGGCCGTTTACCTATGTGTGAGGAGTGACATAATGGAGCAAGTGTGAAAACCCAACTATAGTCACACAGACCATTTGACGGTTCGTCTATCATCTCATGGGCTGTGTGGTGGCCCGTGCCCATGCCGATGTGGTTTTTCCTATTTTAGAAATTAGATTAGGTTTTCCCTATATATAAAGAGTCCTTTTATTTCATTTTTAGAGTGAGAAAGCACTGAAAAACACTATCTTCATTGAGATTTCACAAAACTTCGGGATTTTGCTTATCTTGTTCAAGATTGTAACTAGTGCATTCATTGATTCTTCAATAGTAAGTCATTTATTATAAATTCTTTGTATCATTGTGGGTTTTCTTTCTTGAATATGCTAGGCTAAACCCACAACTAGGGTTATGGGAACCATGATAGATCAATAAGATAGGCGAATATGGGGTAAATCTTAGAATTAATTAGCGTATATATTATAGTAATCATTATTATAATTTCTTCCTTGATGACTCAATGCATTAGAGTAAGCCTTTATTCATTACATGCCCGGAAAGGATGTTTTGATTAGGAAAAGAGTTTTACAACGAAAATTCAGGATTTTTAACTTAGTTAAGTACTTGAGATCGAAAGGTTAGAAAATTTCGAGATTGACAAGAAGGGTTAGTAAGCATATGTTTTGAGACCGTAAGGTGATGAATAATATGCATCTAAGAAGGACCGAGAGGTGAATTAGATATTACAGAACTTGTTAGGTTTTATATACTTGATCATGAACAAGTTTACCACTAGATTGGACTATTTGTCATGGGAACACAATCCTAGCTTCGCATAAATTGCTTGAAATCTAGTAGTCTTTGAACTCATTTATTATTTTATTGTAATAACTTAGTTTGAAAAACAAAAAATCCCCATTTACTTTATGCACTGTTGTTTTGGGTGAAAATGGTGCAAATAGATATATTCTCACGCATTCCCTATGGGATCGACCTCAACTCTAGTTGAGTTCTATATTTGATTAACAATCGCTTTACCATTCCTTTTGGAGTCTAAATTTGGGTGTATCACGTCATGGCCAGGGCGCGGATGGCCACTGAAATAAAAAATTAGTGAAAATTATTTTTTGGTATGGGTCCTCTAAAATTGAGGTTATTCCCATTTGGAACTCAATTTTTTCCCCTGATGAAGAATATGAAGTCGGATTTTCGATGTTACGCACAGAGTTTAAAATATATGAAAATTACAATTACGGACATTTTCAAAGCACATTTTTAAGCTTTTTGGGGCGTTTCACATACACTTAAAACATCTGTGGAATAAAAATGAGGAAGGGACTATGGATAACATATTATAATGAAGCAACATTAGAAAAGGAACATACATATTTATCCATAAAGCATATTATCTAAACCATAGACAGACGAAATTGGTAACAGTCAGTTTCTATCAAATATAAAAGGTTTCATACATAAATAACATAGAATGTAAAAGCCTCAAAAGGCCAACATATACATTAATGTCTTAAGTACAAGGCAAGAATGAAAATAGTAGAGACTCGAACTAAAGGCTCACCACAAAAGTACTAGTCTCGAATGCCTGAAAACTAACCATGAGCTGATGGAGGAGCACTTGTCCCTTCATGGTTAAATCATGTAGGCAAATTAGTACTTTTGAAATGGACTAAGTATGTGAGATGCAATGCAAACATGAAATTATAATGCCATCATTCATAAGTAAAACATATATACATAAGACGGTAAAAGTACATATATAGGAGCTTAAACATGCATAAGAAAGAATGCTCAATGCGAATAAGAACAAATACAACAAGAGAACACATGTGATAGAACCATATCATAGAGTCATAAACTTGTGACAGTGGACCTTAACTGACAAATAAGACCATGTGAGCTACTACATGAAATCCAATATAATCCCCTATGTTAGCACAGGAAGACCACTTGTCAGGTGGAACTCCATCATTTCATATGCATCTTAATATAACATAAATAGCCTACGTGGATCCACTAGTTTAGCCAACAAGGTCTCCTGTGGTGTCATACAATTAATGGGAGAAAGAGTTATTTCTAGGATTCCCATACTGAACCCCACCATGATTCCTCATTCGGTGCTAAGCCATTCCATAAAAATTATAAAATATATGCTTTATCAATTCATGACACTTTAAAATAACAAGTAACTAGTCTTAGGAGTAGCTCAAACTTCAGGAACCTCCAAATGAGTATTATCCTTTCATCTTAGGGACCTTCTTAAATATTGTTAGGGCAATTATCAACATGCTTATATATTTGACAAATCATCTCTTTAAATATTTTTTTAATGCCCTAATCATCATCATATATTATGTAAAACTTAACTTAAAACTTAGTGGGCTAAGTTCTTAAGTTGAAACATTCATGGTAAAACAGTCCACACTCCAATACCTAAACGCACATTATTAAGGCCATGATAATTAATTTGAAAACATGTGAATACTTAGTAAATATCATAGGATATCATTGAAATTATTTAATAACATAAAATATCATAATATCGTCATCAGCATGCATGGTAACTTGAAGGAACTTAATGAAAAGCTAAAATGACATTATAAAGAACTTCGTGGGTGAAAGGAGACCCACTAAACAAACTCACATACTTTGGTAAGATTTAGGAAGAAGGGTTTTGTTGTTAAAGAAAGAACCCCTTGAAACCCTAGTCTTCTTAGCTTGTTCTTCTTCTCTAGAGAGTTTTCTTGCCTTAGGAACTTTAGGAATTGAAGAATGAAAGAAAGGATAAGGGTCTAGTGCTTTATGGTCTAATTTAGGACAAAAAAACCACCAAAACAACATAGCTTAGGATTTGAATTGGCGAGAATGACAAAATTATCCTTCATTAGAAACTGTCGGATTCCATTTATGAGACTTCGATTATGGGTTGTAGTTTGAACTATAGACCGTAGTCCTGTTCTCCTTTTCCAATCATCAGAAACTATTTTGTCAACCCAAACCATGAGACCCCACTTAAGTGTCATCCCTTGACTTACAGGTCGTGGTTGGACTCATAGAGTCCAAGCCAATTTTCACTTTTCTGGGCCCTTTTTCTACGAATGAACTATAGGCCGTAGGATATCTATGGATAGTCTTGTTA
>JAOTQJ010036411.1:0-15560 GCA_025642045.1 Solanum sejunctum
GAATCATAATATTCAAATCCCAAATTAAAATAAGTAAAATCCATGTAGGTTTTCTTGAAAATAAATTTTTGAAAAGGACTTAACTTTGAATTCATAACATACTTGATAGCATATATTTCATCATGAAGTCACTTGACTTGTAAAACATGTACATATCTCGAGAATTCTTAACTTGGCATTTCATCAAACACTTGGTGGGCACATATGAGGACATGTTCGAATCATGCAAAATGCAAGAGTATAGATCATGAAATAGTGTAATCAATGCATCTTAAAATCATGTAAATCAGCCCACTAACATCATGGTAAAACCCCATCATGGTTAACTTGTAAATCATATCAAAATTTCACAATAGTCCATGGATTTCATAGCTTGAATCATGTATAGTCTCAATAGATAAAGATCACTTCATAGTATAAGCTCAAATAGATATTTATACATAATCAACAACATTAGACAAAACCTCAACATATTTTATGCTCATATTTCATAATAATAGATACCCATAGGAAATACATCTTGAAATCATGCAATTTTCATAAAAAAGAAAGATTGGGCTTCATGGGTGAAAGAAACCTATGAATGAAACTCACATACACATGAATCCTACTGATACCAAGGGATAACACAAGAAATAGCAACTCCCGGACCTATCAAATCACCCTACTCAAAACGTCGGTCACAATATACTCTTACTTAGGGTCAACTAAGTCATAGGAGCAACAATAAAAGCGAATCTACTCAGTATCCTCGGTAATAGCCCGCTAAACCCAAGAAGTTTCTAATATCCGGTGAAGTCAAAGGTGTAGGCTACTCTCCAATCACCTTTGTCTTACTAAAGTCCACCTTAATGCCATCACCGGGCACCACATAACCTAGGAAGGCAACCTCTTACCACCAAAATTTCCATCTCTCCTACTAGCACCTAACCTTCTTCCTTAAACTTGTAATACTACCCTCAAATAATTCACATGCACTACCTCATTAGGGAACGAACCACATTATCATTACCAAAACCACCATAAACCTATCAGGGTAAGGAATAGAGATCTTACTCATGAGACTTATAGGCATAATCGGTGTATTAGTCAAACAAAAGGACGCTAGCCCAAAATTCAAAATATTGGAAAGGACAGTCAAAGCCTCATCCACCACCAACAATAGTTCTATAGACAAAACAACTTAGTCTCAATACCTCCAGTTATCACATGATGAAAAATGCAATCCCTTAGAGACCAATTACACCTTAAGTCAAGAATGGACCTACCTCTCTTTGCTACCACTTGACAATCTTCCACTCAAAGATGAGTTCATTAGGGAGTCTGTTTTTAACTTTACGAATCCCACCATCTATGGAGACAGAACATATATGCAACTATTCCATCCTAATTACAACATCATAATCCACCACATCAAATCCAACAAGCCACAAAGCAAGATATGGTGCAATACAAACTCGGATCAACACTTATAAACTTTCTAGCAATAATGTACCAAACCAAGAGAATAGACACCAAAGATTTACACAACCACTTGGGCATACAAGAAGCCCCATTGTCAACTTAAAACACAGAGAAAAAATAGTAAAACTCGGATCCATCAAAATCAAAATCTTCTACTTACCTTCCTTCGCCTTCCTCTTTGATGCGGCATGATCACCTAAAAGAGGAAAGAACATTGGTTAGAAGGGAAAGCCCTATCTTACCTCTAAAACATGACATAGACCATGAAGAAGAGAATCATTTTGTAAAACGTCTCATAGCCTTATACTCATAGTTGTGGTGCACAGCATAACCATGAATAAGACTCTAATAGGTGCGGTGTGTTGGACTCCAAGGATCTATCAACCTAGTGCTCTGATGCCATCTATATCATGACCCAAGCCTAGGGTCTAGACGTGATCGACAAATGGGGAACCCAAAAGGATCCCAAACAAGCCTTATAGAATATCATTACGCATCCTTAGTTGCGGAAGCAATGAAAATAATGTAAGAAACATAAACAAGGGGAATTAGGACTAGGGGATAAAGAGAATAAGTTTAAATATCATAAATGAGTCAAAGCTCAAGCATAATATATAACATATCCAACAATATCTTTACTACATTGATAGCATAGGAACTAAGACAAAGCAATTGGGCTCACTCTCATACTCATAAAGTATATGATAAAGTAAAGAGAATCTTAATACACAATGTGAGAGAATAGTTCCTTGTCCCCTGAATGGAGGACTCACCAAAGTCTAACTTGAACAATCCGTCTAGCCATAAGAAGAATCAGTAGGACTTCTGATCCCTACATGGTGATATCATGTAGGGAAGAGTATGCATTGGTATATTTGAATGTACTAAGTATGTGAGATGCAATGTAACAAGAGATAAGCGTCATAATCCTAAATGCATAATGATAGGCATAATATAGCAATATGACGTGTATGATCAATGCAAAAGTAAAACATACTTAAGTAACCCATGCTCATATAGAATATCATATGTATAGAAGAGACCAAGCTAGATTTCTAAAGTATGAACCCCTTGTTAGGTTAGTGATATTGCCACCCCATTACTTAGGTGGATGAGTACTAACCCTCATCTAGGTTGATGATGATGCCACCCTATCACTCTGGTAGATGAGACCCTTATCTATGTTGATGAGTACTAACTCCCATCTAGGTTAGTGATGTTGCCACTCCATCACTTAGGTCGATGAGCACCAACCCTCATCTAGGTTATCTGGGCACTAGACCCCCTGGATTAGGCATGTTCGAGTTCTACACTTTATATAGGATTCATCATATACATAAGCTCATCTCATCATCATAATATCATTCATATCATATCTTATGCTTTGGACCTTCAATTCCTCAAGAAACCCCAGCCGGATATTTTATCAAACATCTTGGGAGTGTGTAATGGGGGTAAAAGATTATGCAATTTAAGGATAAAATCATGAAATTAAATTTCTAGTAAAACCATTAATCATACCTTGCAACACCCCCAAGATATTCACATCAAAACTCCTCATCAAATCCAATATAAGATTAAAAATTTAGAGCTCAAAAACATGCTAAAATAACCATACTTTCATGAACTAAAATCACTGTGCAATAAATTTCTCAATATACAAGATCCGCATGTAAAATCAACTTCTAATCATGCAATATTAGTAAAAAGGAGAGTGAGGCACCATGGGTGAAAGGACCCAATGGTTCAACAACATATACCTTAACTTTGGAGAACACTTGAAGAAGATTAGGGATGGAGAATTGAAGCTTGAATGAGATCCTTGATGAAATCCTTAAGATTGGTCTTGAGCTTGGGACTTGAATTTAGGGTGAAATGAGTCTAAATGTTTTAGAGGATATCAAGAAGTGTTAAGGATAATATGAAGGTGAAATAAGACTAAGTATATGTATTTTCAAGTGTGGGAATCCTTAGGTCCAATACTTATAAGTCTTGAACCTAAAAAATTAAAACAGGCAACAAAAAACACTGTGACGCGAAAACCGCACTGGAATCTGCATTTTCTGCATGAATAAGTTTTAGGAAAATGGGCATAAATCCTTCATTTGAACTCGGAATGAGGTGAAATTAAGTACGTTGAAAACCTAATTCAAAGGGCTGTAAGCTATATATTGTGGGTCACCTAGGTTAGTGTGTGCTAAGAGATATGCCCCTTCAACTTTGACGCTCCTAAATAGCATTCTTTGTGATTTTTGAACTTTGATACGGTTGCTCTAAAATTTGGGTTAGACCTATTTCCCACTCAATTTGACCCCCTAAATAAGAATATGAAGTCAAATTTTCAAAATAACGAATGAATTTTTGGATATATAAAAGTTATAATTCAGGGCACTTCCGAGGCACATTTTCTTGAAATTTTTGGCGTCGTTTCACACATAAAGAACTTAGTCGTTATGTTAGGATTTATTAGAGTGAGTGCGGTATGAATATCACTCCCATAAGATCGCTTTGGTTTCCTTAGAGACACCTTTGACTTGATGATCCTTTCAAGAGAGCCTTAATGAACACGACACTCTCATTAATCAACTTCTCCATTCATCCATCCAACACCTCCACCAGGACATTCTTCCAAGTCAACTTATCCTCCACATCACCCACCATCTCAAAGAGTTCTATAGCACTAGAGCCACCAGCATCTCTTCAACCTAGAAACATGAAGAACCAAATAAACCATTATCACATCCCTAGGCAAATCCATCCACATGCAACCTTACCAATTTCCTCTGCACCCTAAAAGGTCACACAACAATAAACTCATTTGTCAACCTTAATAATACCTATCCTTAACCATCATATTACAACCTTGCGGGTTCTATACTCATTGGAAGCATGCTATACGAGTAGCCCAAACTACCACAAGACCTATAACCCATCACTATAAGTTCAACCAAGATCATAAGACAAGGCTCTATGCAACAAGAACATGGGGCAACCCTTATACACCCTCCCCTCTCAATCTATCGGTGCTAAGTCATCATCCCACAAGAATACATGTAACATACATATACATACTTTCAAAGATCTAATAGTCATTTTTCTTTCCAAATCATTTCAATGCACAATTGGTCTTAAAAGCCAAACACCATTCATAATAATTCATACTTAGGCTCAACTGCCAAAATCATGATTTCATAGTCATAATATTCTTGCATAAGAACAGCCCATCCATATACAAAATGGTGCAAGCACCCCAAATGCTCCATGATCCAAATACCAAAAACATGTGTGTAATCACAATATTGTCATAACCAATATTTTGTCAAATCCATACCATAAAACAAAATTGGGCTTAACTCATAACATAATTTCTCAAAATAATACATGCACATGAATGCATATGCTATGAACAATGAGAGAATGACATCGGTAATTAAGACTCAATCTAAAATCTATATTTATAATATGAAATTGAAGTGAAAACATAATTAATTCCACATTTAAATCTATAGTGTAATCTCTCATGTATAAATAATTCAAAAAAAGGGACATGCATGCTTGTAATTTTATAAACCCAAAGTAAATCCTCATATAATGGTTTGAATCACATTAAAATCACTAAATATACACTACCCATACATCAATAGAATTTTAGGAATCATAATATTCAAACCTCCAAATTAAAGTAAGTAAAATCCATGTAGGTTTTCTTGAAAATAGTTTCGGGTCTCCTCGATTAGAAGGAATCAAGGATCAACCCTCATACACATGAATCCTACTAGCACCAAGGAATAACACAAGAAATATCAACTCCCCGACCCATCAAATCACCCCACTCAAAACATTGTTCACAACATTGGCCCTACTTAAGATCAACTAAGTCCTTGGAGAAACAATAGAAGAGATCTTATTCACAAACTCTGGTAATAGCCCGCTAAACCCAAGAAGCTCCTAACCCAAGGAAGTTGAGGTCTAGACTAATCTCTAATCACTTTCATCTTACTAGAATTTACCTTAATACCATCACCCGACCTAAGAAGGCAACCTCTTGCAACTAAAATCTCCATTTCTCCTATTTAGCATCCCACCTTCTTTCTTAAACTTTCTTGTACTACCCTTAAAAGACTCGCATGTACTACCTCATTAGGGAACACAAACCATCATATCATCACCAAAACCACCATAAGCCTATTAGAGTAGGGGCTAAAGGATCCTATTCATAAGACTTGTAGGCATAATCGATGTACTAGTCAAACTAAAAGACACTACCCTAATTTTGAAATATCGAAAAGGGACATTCAAGGCCTCATCTACCACCATCAACAACTTAATAACAGAACAACTTAGGTTTTACACCTCTATTCTTACAAGATGACAAATGTAACCTATTAAAGACCTAATTGTACCCTAAGACAATAAATGGACCTACCTCTTTTGCTGCCACTTGACAACCTCCCACTTCAAGACGGGCTCATTAGGGAATACCTTGGGTTCCCTATAACCATAAAAACACTACATGCATATACCCATTCCATCCCTATAATGACATTCAAATCCACCATGGCACTCCCAAACCATAAAGCAAGTCCTAATGCAATTCAAACTTGGATCAATACCTATGGACCTCCTAACAACAGTATATCCAACAAAAGGATAGACACCAAAGATCCATACAACACCTTGGGCACACGAGAAACCCCACTAGCAACCAAAAACATAGAGAAGAAATAATGGCACATTGGGCCTAATAGTACAAGCATAACAAAGCCAAGAAAACTTCAACTTACTGGTAATAGCATCGGGCATCTCATTCCCTCCTCGAGTTACTTGACTAATACGACTACCTTGATCTATAGGTCGACCATATGGGCAAACCAGAATTCTGTGGCCTATCTCACCATACCCAAAGCATAAACCCATGTTCCTCCAACATGCGCGACTATGAGTCCTCCTACATTTTGGGTATCTAAGACGAGTCATTCCTTCATTACCCCCTTAATCTTATTGTATTTCCGAGGACAATCCCTCCTCTTATTTCCCACTTCGCCCTAATCCAAAATAAGTATTGGTGCCCTTGAAACACGGGCCCCTATGAACCTTATCATATGTTGGACACACGACATCATCTCTATCCTTGAGACTTTGGAACTTTCCTTTAACACGGGACCTCTTGGCCTCACTACCTTCCCTCTTACCATTTGAAGTTCCGTAAGCACCCATTTGTTGCTCTAGATAAGTTGTCAATTTTGCTGCCACTTTGGTCACTTTCTAAAAAGCATCGTAAATCTCCACATTTGTTTTATCACTTCCTGAGTATCTTGAGACATGCCTTGGAATGTAACGGTTAGGGGTTAGCAATAAACCCTAGGGGATCTAACTCTATCATATGATATGGATCATGAAGAAGTGAAATATTTCCTGGAACACCTCATAGCCTCCCACTCATAGTTGTGGGGCACAATACAACTATGAATAAGACTCTGATCTACGCGGTGTGTTAGACTTCAAGGATCTATCAATCTTGTGTTCTGATATAATCTTTGTTATAACCCAAGCCTAGGGCCTAAACGTGACCGGCTAATTAGGAATTTGAAGAAACCCCAAATAAGCCTCTTAGTATATTATTACACATCCTTAGTCGTGGAAGCAATATAAAACAACACAAAAAACTTAAACAAAGGGGAATTGGGACTAAGGGATAGAGATTAATACTTAAGTAACATGTAAAGGTTTGGTAAATAAGGATCAGGTACTATGGGAAATCTTGCGAAACATCATAGTCAAGAGACAAAAAAGTCAAGACTCATAACATAGATACTCATCTTGTCGAACAATACCTCTATTACATAGAACTTCGTGGGGGCCAACACAAGCAACCGGGCTCACCTTTATAGTCAAACTAGAACATAAAGAAGGATGTCTCAATACATAATAAGAACAATATAGACTAAGATCCCCGAAGTGGAGGATTCACCAATTAACTTGAGTAGCACCGAACTAGCCACATGGAGGAGGAGGATGGTCAACTTAGGCTTCAATATCTATATGTGTGTTAGTACATTTGAATGTACTAAGTATGTAGGATGCAATGCAATAATAGATAGTCATTGTAATCAAAATGCATAATATTAAGCAGTAGGCATAATATAAAAATATGAAATATATAATTAATTCTCGAGTAAAACATTCTTATGTAACTCATGCTCGTATAGGATATCATCTATGTAGAAGAGACCAAACTAGCTATTCAAGGTATAAACCCCTTTGTAGTTATATGGTATAAACCTTTCAAATAGTTGATGGTAATAACATCTTACCAACACGGTGATGAAGTATAAACCCCTCGCGTGGTTGATGAGTATAAACCCCCAACATGGTTACTAGGGCTCATCCCACTAGATCGTGTATAGTCTAATACAACACTTTATATAGAGTATATCATATACCTAATCTTATTTCATTATCAAATAGTCATTAATATTATATCTCATGCTTTGGACATTCAACTCCTTAAGAAACCACATCCAGACATTTTATCAGACAGTTAGAGGGTATGAAGTGGTAGAGAGAAGAAATCTTGCAAGAAAACACATTCCAAAACCATCAATCAACACCTTATGACACCCTAAAGACATATATATCAAAACTCCTCTTCAATTCTTAAAATAGATCCAATATTTATAGCTCAAAATATAGCGAACAGTCACAACTTTATATAGCTTTAACATAGTGTGCAGTGAATTTCATAATAATAAAGACCCATTTGTAAATCAACTTTAAATCATGCAATTTGAGTAAAAGGAGACTTGGATATCATGGGTGAAAAGAACCCATGAAAGAAACCTACATACCTTAGCTTTGAAGAACCCTTGAACGAGATAGGAGATGGAGACTTGAATCTTGAAGAAGCTCCTTGAAAGAGAACCTTAGATTGGGATAAGGGTTTGGGACTTGAGTTTTGGGAGTGAAAATATGGCTAAGTGTTTTAATAAGCATTGGGAAATATTTATGATTATATGAGGGTGAAATTTGGCTAAATATAGGTAAAAACACGTATGGGAACCTTTGCCCACGACCTAAAACCTTGGACCCAAAAATATAAATTTGTTCAAAGTAAGGCACTGGCGTGTTGTGCCAGTGTCGCGGAATACACAATGGAAACTGCATTCTTGAATTTTCAGAATTGCTAATTGTTCACTCTTAAATTAGGGTTTGACCCTTTCCCCCCCTAATTTGGACCCCCTAAACAAAAATCCAAAGTCGGATTTTTGAAATAATGAACAGATTTTGATATATATAAAAATTTAAATTTTGTACATTTCGAGACATGTTTTTGGGCACTTTTTGGGGTCGTTACAAATTCTTCATCCTTTCATTATCATTTCATCATCGTAAAGTCATTCAATTCATAAGACATGCATAGAACCTTTCATTCCTCAAGAAACCATAACCGAATATTTTATTAAACATTTAGAGGGTATGCTGTGCTAGTATAAAATCATGCAATTCAAGAGGGTTATCATGCTAGAAAATTCAATGTAAACTCATAATAGATACTTGGTAACAACCTCAAGCAATATACGTCAAAACCCTTCATCAAAGCCCACATTAGATCTTAGATTTATAGCCCAAAACATAGTAAAATAGTCAATATTTCATAAACCCCAACATAGTATGCAGTGATTTTCATAATAACTAAGACCCATTTGTAAATCAACTTTAAATCATGCAAATTAGAGTAAAAAGAGATTGGTTATCATGGATGGAAGGAACCCATGAAAGAAACCTATATACCTTAGCTTTGGAGATGAATTTGATGAAGATTGGAGATGGAGATTTGAAATTTGAGAGGAAATCCTTAGATCCGGAGAGGGTTTAGAGACTTGAATTTGTAACAGCCCACACCCTACACTACTAGTAAAATTCAAATAAAACATGACATGATTTGGTCAAATTAGCGCTAATTTTCAAAAATGCTTGAATCTCGTGTTAATGGGCTATATGTGCGTCTAATGCTTGAGAAGATCGAGTGTATACATAATTTGTATCGAATTGAGTAGATTATGGCCCTAAATGAAGTAAGAGAATTGAGGTGTTTGTAGGACTTAGGAAGCTAGCAGGTGAATCACCTACTTGCTTAGCTTAAATTCGCAAGCTAAATGGAGACGAGGCTCGACGTCGAATTTGTCCAAGTTCAATTATGAATAAAGTCTGTATGAAGGGTGTAAATTTAGATCATTTTTTAGCATCATAAATGAGCTATATGATCAGCCAAATAAGTATAACAAAAAGGGCCCAAATACATCACAAGTTCTTGGATACTTTAGGCCCAACCCAAGTGAGCAAGAAAGCTGAAAATAGGCAGCCCAAGTCCAACCAATTTGGAGCTCCAAAAAGGTCCAAATGAAAGGATAAAGGAGATGCATTACCTACTTGGTGAAATAAATCTCTGAATGCCTTACTATGTCGGCCAAATACCCATTTAAAAAGGTCCTAAAGCAGCTCCCACAAGTCATTGTCATCTTGAACACAAAAAAATCAGCTTTGTCTCTAACTTTTCTCTCAACGTGTATTAACTTGCAAAGTAGCAAAAAAGGAACTTATAGGGTTATTATAAAAGCCCTATACCTTTAATGTAGTGGTAAGTAAGTTTATACATGTGTTTAATATAGGTTTCTTATGAAAAACAAGAAGTATATGCTAGTATGTTGGTGCTGAAAAATCTGGACAGATTCTGTGCTGAAAGTTGCTGCACCTTTTTCTTTTGTTTTGGTGATTTCTATATGTTTTGTGAGTTTTATTATGAAGATAACTTAGTGTTATTAACATGGTTTGAGTTATAAACATCACCCTAAAGTTGCTGCCCTGATTTTGGTTTCATTTAACAAGCGCATTTTATTATGTTATCTTAAGCGTCATGTTGATTGGAACTTACGGGTTGTTGTATGTGAGGCTATTAGCTCACGTATTTCATGACTTATTAAGTACTCTTATAAGAATATTTTGAATCTAATTATATGTGTAAATGTTGCTGGATAGGTTGGTTAAACTTGGAATAAGTTTGGAGTTGTCGATGTCAAAATGTAGTGAAGGAATGTAACGTTATGCTGTCCATTTTTAGTGTGTGTAGAATTTTGATGTGTTGTGTTTTGTGGGTTGTTGTAAGACTGTTATGACACTAAAATAGGTTGTACATGATGTGTACATATTAATGTGTATTAGAAAATACCATTAGTGGCAGAAAGGTTAAAGGAATATTGTTATGAAATACAGTTTCACCATAGATCAGTTGGTCATTTGTTTTACAGCTGTGTACAGATTATACAGTAAAAGTAAAGTAATATAAAGGACGTAAAGTACAAGATTCCACAGTATAACTAAGGGTGGTCTATATTCTGCCACAGATGCATAGTTTGATTTGAGTTATTACTTTATAGATAGTATTTCCTGCCTTACATACTCAGTACACTATCTTGTACTGATGACCTGCATTTCATGCTGCAGGTACAGGTGCTAGTAGATCTCCCCAGTAGAAGTACAGGATATTCAGCTGTTGTCACCAAGCTCCAGGTTGCTTCGGGGCTTTGGATATGTCTACAACTTATGTGTTTTGATTGTATTGTTTGTTCAGGCAGGGCCTGTCCTAACCCTTATCAGATGTTTTTCTTTATTTTGAATCTTTATAGACTATGTAAAGTAAAATTTAGTTATGTCTCATACTTTAAATACCGTGGCCCTAATGGCCTAGTCATATGCACTCCCTTTTGACTTGTTATCACTATTTATCTTCTTAAAGGCATGTTAAATGCTGAAAACCATTATAGTATATATAGAAAGCGCATAGTTATAGGTTTGTTCTCCCGATCCTTATCAGCAACGGGTGTCAGTCCACCCTAACAGGACTTTGGGGCTGTACAGAAGTGGTATCAGAGTGGATCGTCCTAGAGAGTCTATAAAGCCGTGTCTATGTAGAATCTTGGTTATCGATGTATTGTGCACCACATTTATAACTAGGAGGATGCGTGACATTTAGGAGTTGTTACTTTCTTTCCATTCTTTAGATCGTGCCATAAAGTCAAGTGTAATATGTGCATTATGTCTAATTCCTAAATTATTTTGTACAATAAGTATGCCAGAAAAAAGGCAGAATAAAGGTAAAGGGAAGGGAATAGAGGTGGTGGTTGGTATACCTAGCCAGGTGAGACAATGAGATGAGATTCGAGAGGAGTCTTTGTCACAGACATCTCTAACTCCTCTAGTTCCAAATGAACCAGAGAGCAGTGAAATTCCCCTAGAGCCACCTATTGATGCTACCATGCAGGATCTGAGAAATGCAGTCCAACTATTGACCCGTATAGTTGCTGGTCAAGGTCAAAGGCAGGAAGGTCCAGTCATGTGTATAGGTGGTACAAATAGGGCAGCTGGTACCAAGATACGTGAATTTCTTAATTTGGACCCTCCAACCTTCACTAGGTCAGATCCTAATGAAGACCCCCAGGACTTTATTGATTAGATTCAACATACTTTAGATTTTATGCATGTGAGTGGTACAGAAGCAGTCGAGTTAGCGACATATAAGCTGAAGGGTGTGGCTATATTGTGGTATGAAGCTTGGAAACAATCTAAGGGTATGGATGTACCTCCAACTACCTGGAAAGAGTTCAGAGAGGCATTTCTTGGCCATTATTTGCCATTAGAGTTCCGAGAGGCCCGTATAGATCAATTCCTGAATCTTCACCAAGGGAATATGAGTGTGAGGGAGTATAGCCTTCAATTTAATTCCCTGGCAAGGTATGCTCCTAATGTAGTTACTACAATGGCAGATAGAGTTCACCGATATGTATATAGGTTAGATACGTATCTGGTTAGAGACTGTACTATTGCTTCATTGAATAAAGATATGGATATAGTAAATTTACAGGCTTTTGCATAGAAATTGGAGGATCAGAGGCAGAGGAGAAGGACACAAGAGTTGGAGAGGGGGCAGGCCAAAAGAGCCAAATCTATAGGGCAGTTTGCACCACCCCAAAGTGATCTCAGGCATCGGTTTGCTAATAGACCGCCTAGGCCATTCTCTTCCTACTCTACAGTCAGTGCTCCACCACAACTTCAAGGGCCTAGAAGTAATCAGTTTGGTCAACGAGGTGAGGGACAGGGTACACAGATGACAGGATATTCAGCAGGACAGCAAATGACATGTAGGCAATCTTGTCAATAGTGTGGAAGGAGTCATTCGGGTATATGTCATGTTGGGACAAATCTTTGCTATTTGTGTGGTATGCCAGGGCACATGATAAGGGATTGCCCAAGGAGATGTATGGGTGGTATGGCACAATCTATTGGGTCTGCTGTTGCTTTATCATCATCAGTTCCTCTAGCAAGTAGGGGTCAGCAAGCACCTATGGGTCGTGGTAGAGGTGTTAGATGGATAACTAGCTCTAGTGGGGTCTTGAATTGCACTTATGCACTGGGGAGTCGACAAAATTTGGAAGCTTCACCTGATGTGGTCACAGGTACATTGTCCATCTTTTCACATAAGGTATATGCATTAATTGACCCTGGTTCTACACTATCATACATCACTCTACTAGTTGCTGGGAAGCTTAAGAGAATACCCAAATTATTGAACAAATCATTTGAGGTGTCTACACCAACTAGTGAATATATTATGACTAGAAGAGTTTATTATGACTGTGTAGTAACTATTTGTGACCGTGACACATTGGCGGACCTTTCTGAGTTAGAAATGGTGGAATTTTATGTTATTATGGGTATGGATTAGTTAGCTTCTTGCTATGCCACTGTGGATTGCCGAACTAAGAAAGTGTAGTTCCACTTTCCAAATGAGGCAGTTCTTGAATGGAAAGACAATATTGGGGCACCAAAGGGGAAGTTTATTTCTTACTTTAAGGCTAGAAAGATGATATCTAAGGGGTATATATGTTATTTAGTTAGAGTAAGGAATATAGAGACAGAATCACCAACTCTTCAGTCAGTTCGAGTAGTGAATGAATTTGTTGATGTGTTCCCTGAAAAACTCCCAGGCTTACCTCTTGAAAGAGAAATAGATTTTGGTATTGACTTACTTCTAGGCACTCAACCTATTTCTATCCCTCCATATAGAATGGCCCTAGCAGAATTGCATAAATTAAAAGAGCAGTAAAAGATTTACTGGATAAGGATTTTATAAGACCTAGTGTGTCCCCCTGGGGTTCACTAGAGTTATTTATACACAAAAAGGATGACACCTTGAGAATGTGTATTGGTTATTGACAATTAAATAAGGTGACAATTAAGAATAAATATCCCCTCCCCAGGATTGATGATATATTTGATCAGTTACAGGGTGCCAAATACTTTTCAAAAATTGATTTGAAATCAGGTTATCACCAAGTGAGGGTGAAGGAGCCAGATATACCCAAGACAACTTTCAAAATGCGCTATGGTCACTTTGAATTTCTTGTTATGTCATTTGGGATAATGAATGCACTAGCAGTTTTTATGGATCTAATAAACAGGGGATTCAAGCCATTCTTGGATGTGTTCGTGATAGTATTTATAGATGACATTTTGGTATATTGAAGATCAGAAGAGGACCATGCAAATCACTTGCGATAGGTATTACAGACTCTTTGTGATTGAAAGTTGTATGCCAAATTTTCTAAATGTGAATTTTGGCTAAAATCAATAGCATTCTTGGGTCATATTGTGTCTAATGAGAGAATAAGGGTGGATTCACAAAAGATAGAGGATGGGAAAGATTGGCTAAGACCAACAACACCTACAGAAATTCAGAGCTTCTTAGGCTTAGCAGGTTGTTACAAGAGGTTTGTTGAAGGTTTTTCTTCTATTTTTGCACCTTTAACAAAGCTGACACATAAGGCAACCAAGTTCCAATGGGATCATATATGTGAAAGGAGCTTCTAGGAGCTAAAAAATAAGCTAACTTTTGCACCTATGCTAGTACTTCCAAAAGGCACTGAGAGGTATACAGTGTATTGCGATGCTCTAGGAGTTGGCTTAGGGTGTGTATTGACACATAATGGTAGGGTAATTGCTTATGCATCCAAACAGCTATGACCACATGAGAAAAACTACCCAAATTATGATGTTGAGCTAGCAACAGTTGCGTTTGCTTTGAAAATATGGTGAAACTATTTATATGAGGTCCACATTGACATATATACTGATCAAAGAGCTTGCAGTACATCTTTAAGCAGAAAGACCTAAACTTAAGATAGCGGAGATGGCTAGAACTAATAAAGGATTATGATGTTGATATATTATACCATCCAGGAAAGGAAAATGTGGTAGCTGACGCTCTGAGTCATAAGGCAATCATGAATACTGGTGATCAAGATATGATAAGACAAGGATTTACTAAGGATCTACATCAGCTAGTCAGTTTAGGGGTTTGCCTTCGTGACACTCCAAAATAAGGGGTTATTGTACATAATGCTGCGAAATCTTCATTGGTAATGGAAGTGAAAGAAAAATAGTTTGAGGATCCTATTCTACGACAGCTTAAAGAAAAGGTGAGTCAGGGTGCAATAAAGGGATTTGACCTGGCAGAAAATGGAGCACTTTACTTCCAAAATAGATTATGTATGCCTGATATTAATGGATTAAAAAAGAGTATAATGGAAGAAGCCTATCATTCTCGATATTCCATCCATCCAGGATCAACTAAAATGTACCATGACCTAAAGGGAATGTTTTGGTGGGGAGCCATGAAAAAGGACCTTGCAGAATTTGTGTCTCAATGTCCAAATTGCCAACAAGTGAAAGTAGAACACCAAAATCTAGGAGGTTATATACAATGTATAGAGCTTTCAATATGGAAGTGGGATATGATTAATATGGATTTTGTTACAGGTTTTCCTCATTCATTTTAGAAGTTTGACTCCATATGGGTAATAGTTGATAGACTCACAAAGTCAACACACTTCTTGCCAGTAAGGAGTGATTATACAACTAAAGACTATGCTAAGCTATACCTCAAAGAGATATTCAGGCTATATAGAGTCCCAATCTCCATTATATCTGATCGAGGAGCTCAATTCACTGCAAAATTTTGGAAGTCCTTCCAAAGGAGTTTA
>JAOTQJ010036453.1:0-51670 GCA_025642045.1 Solanum sejunctum
ACCCATCATCTAGTATAATAAATGTGCTATATTTTTAGCCCAATAAGTAGAATGAAAAGGGCCCAAAGACATCACAATGCACTTAGCAAATTGGGCCCAAAACTAAGTAAGTGAAAGTTGGAAAGTAGGCAGCCCAAGTCTATCAAGTTAGTGCTCCAAAAAGGCCCAAGTTTAAGGCCCAAGATGGTGGGTAAGAAACTTGATAATGTGTGGTATAATATGTTCAAAATTTAAAAGGAATGTCGGCATAATAGCTCTATATAAAGAGCTCCAAAACAGCTCCACAATTCATTGTTCACTTGAACTCAAAAAAAAAAAAAAGATTTGTCTTCAAAGTTCTTTCAGATTTTCTTCACCTTGTAAAGCAGCTAAAAAACTCTCCTAGGGTTTTTGAAGAAGCCTTACACCTTTAAGTAAGTGGAAAGTAAGTTTATACATTTGTTTAATATGATTTTCGTATGAAAAACAAGGAAGAGATGCTAGTTACACTTGCTGAAATTGTTGGACAGATTCGGTGCAGAAAGTTGCTGCACCTTTTCCTTTTGTTTTGGTGATTTCTCCAAAGTTTTTAAGTTATATTATGAAGATAACTTGGTTTAATTATTATGGTTTGATTTATAAGCATCTCCCTAAGGTTGCTTCCCTGGTTTTGGTTTCATTTAACAAGCGTATTTTATCGACTTCTCTTAAGCGTCATGCTGATTGGAATTTGCGGGCTGTTGTGTGTAAAGCTATTAGATCACGTCCTTCATGACTTATTAAGTGCTGTTATAGGACTCTTTGAGGTCTGTTTATATGTGTAAATGTTTCTGGAATAGTTTGGTTAAAGTTGAAATAGGTTTGGAGTTGTCAACGTCCAAATATAGCGAAGGAAGGTAACGTTATGCTGTCCATTTTTAGATTGTGTGGAATTATGATGTTTGTGCTTTGTGTTATGTTGTAAGGCTGTTATAGACTTAAAATAGGCTGTACATGATGTGTACGTGCGAATGTGTATTGGAAAATACAATTAGGGGTGGAAAGATTAAAGGAATACAACCGGGTTTATGAACACCCGCTTGCTGCCCATGTATTGTTTTCTTATGTGATTGGGATGCCAAGGTGTGTATATTAGCTATTAAAGCTATTTTTATCCCCTACTTTGTTGTAGATAAGTATTTGGAGGAAGGAAAGGTTATCTCGAGATAGTAACGAGGTCATACAAAGAGGTATGTAAGATTATTTGATTTCGTATAACTTGGCATGAAACATAGCTCTCTCCTTGGTACATAAAGGTATTCATGAACTCCGACACAGCTATTAACCATGTCTCCACTCTTGTACATGTCCATGTGATTCCATACATAGTCACCTTCAAAACTGCCTACATGTTTAGATACCTAGTTAGATGAGTTCTTGTTGTGGAATAAAGTTCACAAGTTGTTCCATTTCATATTCATTTCATTGTTTATCCAATGTATTCTTTAATTTGGCATATTATCTTGTATGATTATCTACATATCACATGCTACTTATACAATTCTATAGCTCTAATATTATGACCACCAAAAGAATTAACTCTAAGGTAATTGAAAGATAAAGTACACAGTTTCTGATAGGTGGTAGCCCAAGGGGGTTGAGTATAACCTAGCCAGGGACGATACTATCAAGGGGGGAGGGGTAGCCCGAGGGGTTGAGTATAACCTAGCCAAGGACGAATCGGATATAGTTTCACCAATGATGAGTTGGTCATTTGTATAACATCTATGTACAAATTTTATAAATTCTATAGTAAAGGTAAAACAATATAAAGCACATAAAATACATGATCCCATAGTATAACTAAAGGCGGTCTTTTATGCTACACTAGTATACAGTCTCACTTGAGTTGTTATATCATATACAGTGTTTCCTGCCTTACATACTCCATACATTATCTCGTACGAATGTCCTTTATGAGGGACCTACATTTCATGCTGTAGGTACAGGTGATAGTAGATCTCTCAAGTAGGAGTACAACATATTCTGCTGTTGTCACCAAGCTCTAGGTCGCTTTGGGGCTTTGTACATGTCTAGAGCTTATATGTTTTTATTACATAGTTTGTTGAGGCGAGGCTGTCCCAACCCTTACCAGATGTTTTCTTTATTTAGAGGCTTTGTAGACTATGTAAAGCACAATGAAGTCATGTCTCGAACTTTAGACAGCGTGGCCCCAATGGCCTAGTCACATGCATTTCCTTTTGGCTTGTTATCATTATTTATCTACTTAAAGGCATGTTAAAGCTTGAAACCCCTTATAATACATATAGCACGCACATGGTTACAGGTTGGTTCTCCCAAGCCTTATCAGCAACGGGTGCCAGTCTGCCCTAACGGGACTTTAGGGCGTGATAGAAGTGGTATCAGAGCGGGTCATCCTTGGGAGTCTACAAAGTCGTGTCTATGTAGATTTTTGTTATCAATGTGTTGTGCACCACATTTATAAGCAGAAGGATACATGGCATTTAGGAGTTGTTACTTTCTTTCCATTCTTTAGATCGTGCTATCAAGTCAAGCGTAATTGGTGCATTATGTCTAATTCCTAAATTATTTTATACAGCAAGTATGCCAAAAACAAGGCAGAATAAAGGTAAAGCGAAGGGAATATAAGTGGTGGTTGGTATACCTAACCAGGTGAGAAAACACAATAAGATTTGAGAGGAGTCTTTGTTACATACATCTTCAACTTCTCCAGTTCCTAATGAACCAGAGAGCAGTGAAATTCCCCAGAGCCACCTATTGATGTTACCGTGCAGGATCTGAGAAATGCAATCCAACTTTTGACCCGTATAGTTGCTGGTCAAGGTCAAATGTAGGAAGGTCCAGTTATGGCTACAAGAGGTACAAATAGGGCAGTTGGTACCAGGATACGTGATTTTCTTAATTTGGACCCTCCAACCTTCACTGGGTCAAATCCTAATGAAGACCCCGCAGGACTTTATTTATCATATTAGAGTGTACTTTATATGGTATGCACGTGAGTGGTACAGAAGCAGTCGAGTTAGCGACATATCGGTTGAAGGGTGTGGCCATATTATGGTATGAAGCTTGGAAACAATCTAAGGGTATAGATGCACCTCCAACTACCTGGAAAGAATTCAAAGACGCATTTCTTGACCATTATTTGCCACTAGAGGTCCAAGAGGCCCGTGCAGATCAGTTTCTGAACCTCTATCAGGGGAATAATAGTATGAGTGAGTATAGTCTCTAATTTAATTTCCTAGAAAGGTATGCTCATAATGTAGTTGCAACAATGGGAGATAGAGTTCACTGATATATAGATACGTTAGATACGTATCTGGTCAAAGACTACACCATTGCTTCCCTAAAAAAAGATATGGACATAGCAAGAATGTAGGCGTTTACACAGAAATTAGAAGATCAGAGGCAGAGGAGAAGGACAGAAGAGTTGGAGAGGGGGTAGGCCAAAAGAGCTAGATCTACACAGTAGTTTGCACCACCTCAAAGTGATCTTAGGCCTCGGTTTTCTAATAGACCGCCTAGGCTATCATCTTCCTACTCTACAGCCAGTGCTCTACCATAACTTTAGTGTTCTCAAAGTAATCACTTGGGTCTACGAGGCAAAGGCCAAGGTGCCCGAGCAATGGGTTATTCGGCAGGCCAACCAATGATTCCTAGGCAGACTTGTAAATAGTGTGGAAGGAGTCATCTGGGTATATGTCGCTTTGGGATGGATGCTTGCTATTTATGTGGTATGCCAGGGCACATGATAAGGGATTACCCAAGGAGATATATGGGTAGTATGGCACAATCTGTTGGGTCAGCTGTTACAACATCATCATTAGTTGCTCTAGTAAGTAGGGGTTAGCAAGCACCTATGGGTTGTGGTAGAGGTGTTAGAGGGACAGCTAGCTCTAGCGAGGTCTAGAATCGCACATATACACTGGGGAGTCGACAAAATTTGGAAGCCTCACCTAATGTGGTCACAGGTACATTGTCCATCTTTTCACATAATGTATATGCATTAATTGACCCTGGTTATACACTATCATACATAACTCCACTAGTTGATGGGAAGATTAAGAGAACACCCAAATTATTGAACAAACCATTTGAAGTGTCTACACCAACTGGTGAATCTATTATGGCTAGAAAGGTTTATTAGGACTATGTAGTGACTGCTTGTGACCGTGACACATTGGCTGACCTTATTGAGTTAGAAATGGTAGTATTTGATATTATTATGGGTATGGATTGGTTAGCTTCTTACTATACCACGGTGGATTGCCAAACTAATGATATGTACTTCCACTTTCCAAATGAGCCTGTTCTTGAATAGAAAGGAAACGTTAGGGCACCAAAGGGGAAGGTTATCTCTTACTTTAAGGCTAGAAAGATGATTTCCAAGAGGTATATATGTCATTTAGTTAGAGTAAGGGATATAGAGACAGAATCACCAACTCTTCCATCAATTCCAGTAGTGAAAGAATTTGTTGATGTGTTTACTAAAGAACTCCCAGGCTTACCTCCTGAACGAGAAACAAATTTTGTTATTGACTTACTTCTAGGCACTCAACCTATTTATATCCCTTCTTATAGAATGGCCCTAGTAGAATTGCGTGAATTGAAAAGAGCAGTTAAAAGATTTACAGGATAAGGGTTTTTATAAGGCCTAGTGTGTCCCCCTGAGGTGCACTAGTGTTATTTGTACGCAAAAAGGATGGCACCCTGAGGATGTGTATCGACTATCGACAATTGAATAAGGTGACAATTAAGAATAAATATCCCCTCCTCAGGATTCATGACTTATTTGATCAGTTGCAAGGTGCCAAATGCTTTTCAAAAATTGATTTGAGATCCGGTTATCTCCAAGTGAGGTTGAAGGAAAAAGATATAACCAAGACAGCTTTCAGAACACGCTATGGTCACTTTTAATTTCTTGTTATGTCATTTGGGCTAACGAATGCGCTAGCAGTTTTTATAGATTTGTTGAACAGGGTATTTAAACCATTCTTGGATGTGTTCATAATAACATTTATAGATGATATTTTGGTATATTCGAGATCAGAAAAGGACTATACAGATCACTTGTGACAAGTGTTACAGGTTCTTTGTGATCGACAGTTGTATACCAAGTTTTATAAATGTAAATTTTGGCTAAAATCGGTGGCATTCTTGGGTCATATCGTGTCTGATTAAGGAATAAAGGTCGATTCACAAAAGATAGAAGTTGTGAAGGATTGGCCAAGGCCAACTACACCCACGAAAGTTTGGAGCTTTCTAGGCTTGGCAGGCTATTACAGGAGATTTGTTGAAGGCTTTTGTTCCATTTCTGCACCCCTAACAAAGATGACACATATGACAGCTAAGTTCCAATGGAATGATGCATGTGAAGAAGCTTCCAGGAGCTGAAAAATAAGCTAACTTCTGCACCTATGCTATTACTTCCAGATGGTACTGAGGGGCATGCAGTGTATTATGATGCTTCATAAGTTGGATTAGGGTGTGTACTAACACAAAAGGGTAGGGTAATTGCTTATGCATCAAGGCAGCTATGACTCCATGAGAAAAACTACTCGACTCACGATCTCGAGCTAGCAACAATTGTATTTGCTTGGAAAATATGGCGCCATTATTTGTATGGGGCCCATGTTGACATATATACTAATCATAAGAGCCTACAGTACATCTTTAAGTAGAAAGACCTAAACTTAAGATAGCGAAAATGGCTAGAACAAATAAATTATTATGATGTTGATATACTATACCATCCAGGAAAGGCAAATATGGTAGCTAATACTCTGAGTCATAAGACAATCATGAATACTAGTGATTAAGCTATGGTACGACAAAGATTGACTAAGCACCTACGCCAGCTAGCCAGTTTGGGAGTTTGCCTTCTTAAGACTCCAAAGAAAGGGGTCAGTGTGTATAATGCTGCGAAAAAGGTGAGTTAGGGTACCATTGGTAATGAAGGTGAAAGAAAAATAGTTCAAGGATCCCATTCTATGACAACATAAGGAAAAGGCGAGTTAGGATACCATAAAAGGATTTGACCTTGCACAAAATGGAGTATTATACTATCAGAATAGATTATATGTGCCTAATATTAATGGCTGAAGAAGGAGGATAATGGAAGAAGCCCATTCCATCCATCTAGGATCAACTAAGATGTATCATGACCTAAAGGAAATCTTTTAGTGGGGAGGCATGATAAACGACCTTGTCGAATTTGTAACTTAATGTTCAAATTAGCAAGAAGTAAAAGTAGAACATCAAAAGCCAGGAGGTTACATGCAATGTATAGAACTTCCAACATGGAAGTGGGATATGATTAATATGGATTTTGTTACAGGTTTACCTCGCTCATCTCAGAAGTTTGATTCTATATGGGTAATAGTTGATAGATGTACAAAATCAGCACACTTCTTGCTAGTGAGGAGTGATTATATAGTTGAAGAGTATGCTAAGCTATACCTTAAAGAGATACACAGGCTACATGGAGTCCCAATCTCCATTATATCTGATCAAGGATCTCAATTCACTGCAAAGTTTTAGAAGTCATTCCAAAGAACTCTAGGGACACAAGTGAATGTGAGTATAGAATTCCACCCTCAAACAGATGGTCAAGTAGAGCGCACTATTCAGACACTTGAAGATACGTTGCGAGCCTGTGCATTGGACTTTAAAGGTAGTTGGGTGGACCATTTGCCACTTATTGAGTTTGCCTATAATTATAGCTATCACGTAAGTATCAAAATGGCACCATATGAAGCTTTGTATGGAAGGAAATGTAGATCATCAATTGGATGGTTTGAAATGGGTAAAACCACCTTACTTGGGCCAGATCTAGTACATTAAGCCATGGAAAAAGTTAAGGTGATACAGCAGTGACTAGAAATAGTCCAAAGTTGGCAAAAATAATATACACATGCCAGGAGAAGAGGATTGGAATTTTCAGTAGGTGATTCGGTATTTTTAAAGGTGTCACCAATGAAAGGGGTTATGTGATTCGGTAAGAAGGTAAAAGTGAGCCCATTTTACATAGGGCTATATCAGATTATTAAGAAGTATGGGCAAGTTGCATATGAACTAGAGCTACCCTAATAAATTTCAATGGTTCATCTAGTTTTTCATATCTCAATGCTTAGAAAATGCATAGGTGACCTATCCTGTATCACTCCTATTGAGGATGTACAGGTTACAGAAGATCTCATTTATGAAGAGATGCCTATTGCTATTCTAGATCATCAAGTTAAGAAGCTAAGGAACAAAGAAATAGCTTCAGCTAAAGTACTTTGGAGGAATCATCAAGCAGAAGAGGTAATATGGGAGGCTGAGGACGCGATGAAATCAAAGCACCATTACTTATTTGAAGCTGAAGAGGAAGTTAAACATGCAGAATTGGGACACTAATAGGTACATGCGATTGGATACAGAATGTGTTATAAAAAATTTGTGTGAGTACAGGTTTAAACTTGGCTTAGCTATCTAATTATGCTAACATTCAAGGATGAATATTCCTAAGTAGGGAAGTATGTAACACTCCACACCTTACAATACTAGTACAATTCAAAGTAAACATGATATGGTCTGGTCGAATTAGCACTAATCTTCAAAAGTGCTTGAATCTTCTGTTAATGGGCTATATGTGCATCTAAAGCTTAAGTGAGTCATGTGTATACATGTTTTGTGTTGAATTGAGAAGATTATGGTCTTAAAATAAAGTAAGAGAATTGAGGTGCTTGTAGGACTTAGAAGCTAGCAGGTGAGTCACCTACTTGCTTAGCTTAAATCGCTAACTAAACAGAGACGAGGCTCGACGTCAAAATTGTCCAAGTTCAATTATAAATAAAGTCCATGTTAAGGGTGTAACTTTGTCCCATGATTTAATATCATAAATTGTATACATTTTCGGCCAAGAAGTATAATAACAAGGGCCCAAAGGCATCACAATACACTTAGCAAATTGGGCCCAAAACTAAGTAAGTGAAAATTGGAAAGTAGGTAGTCCAAGTCCATCAAGTTGGTTCTCCAAAAAGGCCCAAGTTTAAGGGCCAAGCTAGTAGGTAAGCAACTTTATAATGTGTGGTATAAGGTGTTCAAAATGTGAAAGGAAGGTAGGAATAATAGCTCTATATAAAGAGCTCTAAAGCAGCTTCACAATTCATTGTTCACTTGAACTAAAAAAAATAGATTTGTCTTCAAAGTTCTCTCAAATTTCTTCACCTTGTAAAGCAGCTAAACAACTCTCCTAGGGTTCTTTGAGAAGACGTACACCTTGAAGTAAGTGTTAAATGAGTTTATACATATGTTTACTATGATTTCCTTATGAAAAACAAGGAAGAGATGCTAGTTACACTTGCTGAAATCTGTTGGACAGATTCTGGGCAGAAAGTTGTTGCGCCTTACCTTTTGTTTTGGTTATTTATCTACTGTTTTCAAGTTATATTATGAAGATAAATTGGTTTAATTAACATGGTTTGAGTTATAAACATCACCCTCAATTTGCTTCCCTGGTTTTGGTTTCATTTAACAAGCGCATTTTATTGCGTTATCTTAAGCATCGTGTTGATTGGAAATTATGGGCTATTGTGTGTCAAAATATTAGATCACGTCCTTCATGACTTCTTAAGTGCTGTTGTAGGAAATTTTGACGTATATTTATATGTGTAAAATGTTGCTGGAACAGTTTGGCCAAAGTTGGAATAGGTTTGGAGTGGTCAATGTCGAAATATAGCGAAGGAAGGTAACGTCATGCTGTCCGTTTTTAGATTTTGTGTAATTGTGATGTGTTGTGCTTTGTGGGATGTTGTAAGGATGTTATGGACTTAAAATAGTCTATTCATGATGTGTACATGCTAATGTGTATTGGAAAATATGATTAGGGGCAGAATGATTAAAGAAATACACCTAGGTATATGAACACCCGCTTGCTGCCCATTTATTGTTTTCTTATGTGATTGAGATGTCAAGTTGTGTCTATTAGCTATTAATGCTATTTTTATTCCCTATTATGATATAAATAACTATTTGGAGGAAGGGAAGGTTATCTCGAGATAGTAACGAGGTCATACATTGAGGTATGTAAGGTTATTTGATTTCGTATCACTTGGCATGATACATAGCTCTCTCCTTGGTACATAAAGGCATTCACCAACTCCGACACAACTATTAACCATGTCTCCACTCTTGTACATGTCCATATGATTCCATACATAGTCACCTTTAAAATTTCATACATGTTTAGATACCAAGTTAAATGAGTTCTTGTTATGGAATAAAGTTCATAAGTTGTACCATTTCATATGCATTTCATTGTTTATCCAATGTACTCTTTTATTTGGCATATTATCTTGTATGATTATCTACATGTTATATGCTAACTTATATAGTCCTACAGCTCCAATGTTATGGCCACCAAAAGAATCATCTCAAAGGTAACTGAAAGATAAAGTATACAATTTCTGATAGGTGGTAGCCCACGGGGGTTGAGTATAACCTAGCCAGGGACGATCCTATCAAGGGATGGGGTAGCCCGAGGGGTTGTGTATAACCTAGCCAGGGATGAACCGAATATAGTTTCACTACTGATCATTTGGTTATTTGTATTATAGCTGTACATAGATTTTACAGTACAAATTCTATAGTAAAGGTAAAGTAATATAAATCACATAAAGTACATGATCCCACAGTATAACTAAAGGTGGTCTTTTATTCTACACCAGTATACAGTCTCACTTGAGTTGCTATATCATATACACTATTTCCTGCCTTACATACTCTATATATTATCTCATACTGACGTCCCTTATGGGGGACCAGCATTTTATGCTGCAGGTACAAGTGCTAGTATATCTCCCCAGTAGGAGTATAGGATATTCTACTACTGTCTCCAAACTAAGGTTGCTTCGGGGCTTCGTACATGTTCAAATCTTACATGTTTTTATTACATAGTTTGTTGAGGCAGGGCCTGTCCCGACCCTTACCAGATGTTTTCTTTATTTAGAGGCTTTGTAGACTATATAAAGCACAGTGAAGTCATATCTCGCACTTTAGATAACGTGGCACCAACGACCTAGTCATATGTATTTTCTTTTGTCTTGTTATCACTATTTATCTGCTTAAAAGCATGTTAAAGGTAGAAACCCCTTCTAATATGTATAGGACGCACATGGTTACAGGTTGGTTCTCCCGAGCCTTATCGGCAATGGGTGTTAGTCCGCCCTAATGGGACTTTGGGGCGTTACATAAGTCTTGGGCCTAAGTCCCCTTATGCATCAAAATACCTATACTTAGCCTTATTTCACCCTCATATCACCCTAAATATTTGCCAATACTCACCAAACAACTCCAAATATTTATTCCTAAATTCAAGTCCTAAAACCCTCATCCAAATGTCAAGCTTTTCTTTTAATCTTCAAGTCTCCATCAAGTTCATCTCCAAAGCTAAGGTATATGATGTTGAACCATTGGCTCCTTCTACCCATGGTGCCTAAGCCTCCTTTTTACTTAAATTGCATGATTTAAATGTTTATTTACTTATTTGTCTTGATTATTATTAATTTCACTGCATAGTGATTTGTGGTTTATTAAAGTATAATTATTTTAGTATGTTTTAAGCTATAAATCTTGGACCTAATTTAAGATTTGATGAGGGGTTTTGATGTAACTTGCTTGAGGGTGCTGCAAGGTATTGATTGATAATTTTATAATGAATTTTCATACATGATTTCACTCTTGAATTATATGATTACACACCCGCCAAGTATTTCATAAAATATCCGGCTAAGGTTTCTTGAAGAATTGAAAGTACAATGCATGTATTATGAGTTACATAGTGTTATAATGATTGTATGATGATGAAATGATGATAGCTTAATGATAAATCAACGGTATGCATATGATGTATAATGATGAGAGGAAATGTAGTTATATGATAACCTTGTGATGATGAAAGTATGTTATATATGTGTTGAATTCATGAATTGCATCAAGAGTTGTTTCAATTGCAGCATAAGTATCTATGATGTTGCAAGTTATTCACCTTGTTGAGGGGGTGTTATGCCCTAATCACCTTGTTGAGAGGTTGCCAAGTTTCAATCACCTTGTTGAGAGGGTGCCAAGTCTCAACCACCTTGTTGAAAGGGTGCCAAGTCTCAATCACCATAACGAGGGGGTGCCAAGCCAAGGTTGCCTTGCTGACGGGGTATCGAGCCTCAATACCCATTCAAGGAATGGTGTGTCTTAGACTTGGGAAAGAGCTCATTTGGCCTATGATGGTGGTCTATTATTCATACTCTTTATCTATATAAGTATATGATTCATTAACACATTTTACTTCAATCATCATTCATATATGTCATATTGATACTATGTTATCCATTATCTATGTCTATGCATTTTGCCTATGATTTCTATCTATTGTTGCATTACATCCCCGCATACTTTGTACATTTTAACATACTAATGCATACTTTATGCCTACACAATGTTACCATGTAGGAACTAGAGCTCTATTTGGTCATCATCCTTCTTGACGTGGCTTTGATATCCAATCAATCTAGTTGGTGAGTCCTCATGTCAGAGGACAATATCTATGTTCTTATGCTAAGTATTTAAGACTATCTTTCATTTTTCGTATACTAGACTATGAGGGTAATCTCGGTTGCTTGTCTTGGCCCCCGCTAAGTTCTATGTTAGAGGTGTTGTAGGACATAATATGTATTATGCTTGATCTTTGACTCACTTATTATATTCAAGCTATATAAATATTATTCTCTCTCCCTTAGTCCCAATTTTGCTTGTTTATGTTTCTTATGTCATTATATCTTAATTCTGTGACCAAGGATGTATGATGATATGCAATGAGGCTTGTTTTGGGGTTTCTTTGGGTTCCCCATTCATTGGTCACATCTATGCCCTAGACTTGAGTCATGAGAAATATGGTATCAAAGTACTAGGTTGTCAGATCCTCGAAGTCCAACACACCGCGTCAATTATAATCTTATTTTTTGTTATGTTATGCACCACAACTATGAGTAGAAGGCTATGAGATATTTTAGGAAATGTTTCCCTTCTTCATATTCTAAGTCATGAGATAGATTTGGAATACGTTTTTACCCCTAACAATTATTCTTTTCTATGCTAAATCATGCCTAACACTCGAGGAAGAAGGACCTAATACTTAACACTCGAGGAAGAAGGACCTAACTCCCGAGGAGCAACCTACTAATGGTTAGCTTCGAAATGCCCTTACTATGCTTGCCTATATCATGGCCAACCAAGTCAATCAAGAGTCTCTACCCCATCATGATACAACCCTATGCCCTAGGGTAAAGGACTTCATGAGGATGAATCCTCCAGTGCTCTATGGGTCAAAGATGGATGAAGATATATAAGAGTTCATTGATGAGGTCTACAAGATCTTAAATGTAATGGGTGTTGGGACGAATAAAAAGGCAAGGTGTCAGCATACCAACTCAAAGGGGTAGCCAAAATATGGTATGATCAATGGAAGGGAGAGCAGGAAATCAGTTATGTGGTGCTTTGGAAGGAGTTCAAATGGGCTTTTCTTAATCCATTTTCCATCTTTAGCTTAGGAAAGCTAAGTTAGTAGAGTTCTTGAACTTGGAACAAGGTGCTATGAGTGTGAGGAAGTATGCCCTCAAGTTTAATCATCTTTCAAAGTATGCTCCTTGTTTAGTGGTTGATCCTAGATCTAGATGAACAAGTATGTAATGGAGGTCTCCAACTTGGTGAGTGAAGAATGTTGGTCTACCTTGCTAATTAGGGACATGGACTTATTGCGCTTGATGACTTATTTTGAGCAAATAGAGAAGGAGAAGTTGAGGAAAAGAAGGTATAGTGAGGCCAAGAGGGCTCGATTTGATGGTGTCTCCCAAGATCTAGAGTCCACCTATGCTTCTAATAAGAGGATGGTTGTTAATGGGTTTACCAACTCAAGGGGACAAGATGGCTATGAAGGGAGAACTAAAATCTAAGTATCCAAGGTATGAAAGGTACCATGGTTGGCCATGTTTGAGAAAGACCAATGCTTGTTGTAGTTGTGGAGAGAAGGGTCACAAGATAATAGATTGTTCTCTTAGGCACAGAATGGGTAGAGGTGGTGAGGTTGATGAAGAGGATGCTCCAAGACATAATTGGTTTTATGCTCTTCAAAGGAGGCAAGAAGTATATGAGGTGCCTAATGTTGCTACTAGTTTGTTGAAGTTTCCTTGACTTTGATATGTGTGCATTATTGGCGCTAGTGTGCCATTGTTTTTTTAATTCATTCGATGGGTAGAAAGTCCATAAGTGTTGACCCGTGGTCATATTGCATTAGGCTTTGTCTTGTGACTTGTTGGAGTTGGTGTGGTGGTTTTGATGCTATACTTGGGATGGGATAATTGTATGCATATTGTGTCTTCATGGATGGTAGGACCTGTAGAGTTAGATTCCAACTCCCATTGAGCCCGTCTTGGGTGGGAGGGTGTCAAGTGATAGCAAAAGAGGTAGGTCCATTTTTGTATTAAGGTTCAATTGATCTTTAAGGGATGCCCATGTTTTTATTGCATAGAAGTCTTTCCTTATGATCTTGGTTGAACTTAGCTTGATTTGTTGGAGGTCTTGGGGTAGTTTGGGCTACTCGCATAGTATGTTCCAATGAGGGTAGAACACGTAAGGTTGTAATGTAATGGTTGAGGATGGTAGGTCTATTTAATAAACTATAATTGGTTAGTCGCTTCACTAAGATTGATCTTTGATTTGAGCTTTGTCAATAAATGAGTACTATTAGTAGTGGTGGAGTTGTTTGGTTGAATTATGCATTGGCTATGTTTATGGGTTTCATGAATAGTGTCTTTAGTCCCTATCTTGTTATTCTTGTGGTTGTCTTTAGTGTTGAAGTATGGATTTAATTATAGCTTGTGAATCCTTTTGGGGGTAGTGTACAAGTCTTGGATGATGAGAGGTTATTTGCTAAATATGATAAGTATGAATGAAAGATAATAAGAAGGTGGCTAGAATTCTATAAGGGTCATGATATGGATGTGCATTATTTTTCTAGTAAGGTTAATGTTATGGTCGGTGCTCTGGGTAGCCTAGTGTTAGAAGAAGTTGACCATGGTGGTGTAGTATTCTTGTTGGTTCCATATCTTCTTGGGTCGGGAGGTCTAGATTAAGCAAGGCCTTAATTCCATCTTATTAGGGTTGGATGTTATGCCCGAAGATACGGCAGAGTAGAGGTTGTCTCCTAAGAGGGAGATGGTAGTTCATGTCAACAAGTGGAATAGGTGTGGTTAAGGTTGAGAATTATTTATGTTTGTGAGTCCTTTTAGATTGTCGAGTTAGTTGGTAAGGTTGCACTTGGATAGGAGTTGCCTATGGTGATGGTTCATCCGGTTTTGCATACTTCTAGGTTGAGGGGATATGGTGGTGACGCCAGTTCTATAGAACTCCTTGAAGTTATGGGTATTGTGATGGAAAAGTTGACTTATGATAATGTCCGATGGAAAAGTTGTTTGAATATCAGTGAAGATTGATTGATAATGATGTAGGGTTCGTCAAGGCCCTTTGGAAGAGTTGTCTATTTTTATGTGGTTCTTGGGGAGCTAGTGCAGGCATGGAGAAGTAATATCGTATTTCTTTCTTTCTACTCAAGCTTATGATAACACATCAAGTCCTTTTCTATCATTCGAACACTTGTATTTCAGCCCCTATGTCATTCATATGCATTCAGGTTTAAATCGGCAAATTCATTATGATTTTATACTTATGTTGAGATTTTGAAAATGGTGTTGGAAATGTAATGTTGCATTCTTATTGGGGCTGATTTGTTTATGATCACTCTTGTCTTATACATCCTTTTACATTCCGGGACGATGATTCCCAAGAGGGAGATATTGAAACCAAAAGGTGCTCGAATATGTGCCTCGGAATGCCCAGAATTTTAAATTTCATATATCTCAAAATCTATACATGATATTGAAAATACAACTTCATATTCTTGTTCATTTGGTCAAAATTTGAGGAAAACAGATTTAACCCAAATTTTTAAGCAACCGAATCGAATTATGATGTTTCAAAGTTGGTGAAAACAAAATTGTTTTCACATTCCCTCGGCGATGCGCACCTGCTTTAAATTGGTGCCAATTTTTATTTCAGTCCAAGACTTTTAAGTCTTTGGCCTAAGTCCCCCCATGCATGAGAACACCTATACATAGCATTATGTCACCCGCTTATCATCCTAAACATTCCCCAATACTCACCAAAATTCTTAGCCAAATATTTATTCCTAAATTTAAGTCCCAAAATCATCTTCCGGATTTCAAGGTTCTCTTTCAAGCTTTAAGTCTCCATCCCCAATCTTCATCAAGTTCATCTCCAAAAGCTAAGGTATGTGGTGTTGAACGATTGTCTCCCTCCACCCATGGTGCATAAGACTCCTTTTTAATTAAATTGCATTATTTAAATGATGACTTATAGGTCCTGACTATTATTAATTTCATTGCACAGTGATTTGGGGTTTATGAAAGTTGATTGTTTTAGTATATTTTGAGCTATAAATCATGGATCAAAGGTACAATTTGATGAAGAGTTTTTATGTGTATTGCTTGAGGGTATTGCAAGGTGTTGATTGTTAATTTTACTATGGATTTTCTTGCAGGATTCTACTCTTGAATTGCATAGTTTTACACTAGCACTACATATCCGCCAAGTGTTTGGCAAAACGTCTGGCTAGGGTTTCTTGAGGAATTGAAGGTCCAATCATGTCTTATGAGTTGAATAGTGTTATTATGATTATAATGATGAAATGATGATGGCATGATCATGAATCAATGGTATGCATATGATGTATAATTATAAGATTAAATGTAGGTATATGCTGACCTTGTGACGATGAAAATATGTTATATATGTGTTTAATTCATGAAAAGTATTTATGATGTTGGAAGTCAATTACCTTGTTGAGAGGGTGCCAAGTCTCAATCACCTTGTTGAGAGGGTGCCAAGTCTCAATCACCTTGATGAGGGGGTGCCAAGCCTCGATTGCCTTGTTGAGGGGGTATGAAGCCTCAATCACCATTTAAGGAATAGTGTGCCTTGGAGTTAGGAAGTAGCTCACTTGGTCTATGATGATTGTATATTCCTATTCCTGGTTTAATTCTATATAAGCATATGATTCACTCATATATTTTACTTCAAGCATCATTCATACATATCATATTGATAGTATGTTATCCATTGTCTATGTTTATGTATTTTGCCTATGGTGTCTATCTCTTGTTGCATTGCCTTGCACATACTTAGTACATCCAAACGTACTAACGCATACTCTATGTCTACATGATGTTATCATGTAAGAATCGGAGTTAGATTTGGTCATCCTCCTCCTCCATGTAGCTAGTGATATCCAATCAAGCTAGTTGGTGAATGGTCATGTCCGAGGGCAATATCTATATTTTTATGCTATATATTTAAGACCATTTTTCCTTTTTTGGTATATTTGACTATGAGGGTGCACCCGATTGATTGTCTGCACCCCCGCTATGTTCTATGTTAGAGGTGTTGTTGGACAAAATATGTATTATGCTTGAGCTTTGACTCACTTATGATATCCAACCTATTTAAATATGATTCTCTCTCCCTTAGTCCCAATTTCCCTTGTTTATGTTTCTTATGTCATTTTATCTTGCTTCTACGACCAAGGATGTATGATGATATGCAATGAGGCTTCTTTGGGGTTCCTACGGTTTCTCTATTCACCAGTCATATCTAGGCCCTATAGTTGGGTTGTGACATTTCTATGGGCTGTGGAAGGGTCTATGGACTATCCTGTGAATCATGGTCCTCTTACCAAAAACTCCAAATTTTTTTCATGTTTGGCATTCTCACTTACGAGCCTCTTTATGGGATGATATTTTTCCTATGGATTGTCAATGGACTCTTGAGTCATCTAATACTTAGAAACATTTTTTCTTTCCTAAATTTATTTCCACGAGCCTTGAATATAGCTCGTGGTTTAAGCCACAGACTATGAACGAGGTCTCATAGGCTGGCCCTGGTCTAGACCAACTTTTTCTGCACTTCTAGACTCCTAAAGTAGGGGTCATTACATTATCCATGCAAGATTCCATAGTTCATCAAGCCATGCAAATTCAATGTTGTGTCTTGTTTTTCTCTAAATGAGATCTACGATGTAAGGACAAATCTTTTTTAGAATTCGAAAGAGTTAAAGAGTCTCCACCTAATAAATTAAGGTGCAGCAGGACACCATTCTAACCTAATTAATTCAAAGGGTCTAAAATACTAGAGAATCGGTAGGAGTTCAAGTTACCTTGAAGGGAGCGTATTGGGTACCCTTCGAGGTCTACAATTGTGAGTCCCCCACCGTATTTCACATTTTATGTGGGGGCTAAAAATTACAAGTATGGTCTGTATTTAAAATTATCCTAAATAAATCCAATTGAAAAAATATAACAAGATAATTTAAATAGATAAATATAAAAATAAATTAAGCAATTAAATAACTAATTTCCCCAATTAATTTTCAAAATAAAGAAAAAGAAAATACTAAAATCTAAATCAGAATTATTCCACTCGGATTAGTACTTTGCTTTTATTTTTTGGAAGACAAAATCTGAGTTTTATCATTTTTATAGCTCACTTGGCTTGTTTAGCCAAAGGACAAAAACCAAAGTTTTGTACTATTTTAAGCTCTAGTTAATGTCATCATATACGAAGGTCCTATCTACCTCTAACCCTCTAGGTTGATTTATTAATGTAAAAAGTACACTAACAAATTTCTGACATTCCTAAAGAGCCTATCGACCTATCCTAAGGTCCAATAGGCTGTAAGGACCTAAACTTTGTATGACCTTAATGGTGCTAAAAATATGGTTCCGAAAGGTTTTTGACTAAGATAACACCTTATGGACATCTCCATAGGCCGTGTGACCCCATATGGCACCCCTAACTCAGTTTATACTCCATTACTATTCCTTCTTATTTTAACACTTAGTTTCTCATTCACTCACCCATACACTATCCGATTCTTATTTTCAAGCTCTAATCAGAGGATTCCCATGGAAATCTTAATCTCAAGCTAAAAATACTTTTAAGCCTTCAATCCAAGCTTATTTATGTAGTTTTGGGCCATCATAGACCTCCTACATCAACTCAAGTTCAAAGAAATTTCATTGGCTAAGATTTTCACAAGAATCAATAGAAGGGTCAACTTTAAATGGTCATTCCCCATAGCACATGGTTAGACTACAAAATATCGAATTGAAGCTCTTTAAATTATCTATCCAATATATCTATTTTCACCCAATTATGAGTTTGGAGTAAGAAATTATGCCCTTTTTCATAGAATCTGTATGGGATGGGACAATGTGCTTTCACGGACTATGAAGAGCTTTACGGGGTATGTTCAAGATAAAATATGAAGGCTCATTTTATTGTGGTACTTTTCATATTTTAGCCCATCCCTAATGCTTTTTAAGACCTTTAAACCTTCTTTTACATTCTAAACATTATTCATAAAACTCACCTACACTAATTCTAACTCCTCATTCAAGACAAACACTTAGTTTTAAGAATCAAACTCTCAAAATTCTCTCCAAGTCTCATTTTCATGATTCAGGCTAGAATTCAATTGGTGTTTCAACTATAAAATAAATTCTTCTCAAATTCATCTTCCTTATCAAGGTACATACAATTGATTCATGGTTCCTTTCAACCATGAAGACCCAAACTCTTTTTACTCCTTGATTTAAAAAACTTACTCTGAATATGGGTCTTTTATATTACTATTGACATGATTCAATTGAGCTGTGGGCTATTTTTAATTGATATTTGTAATTTGATTTAAGCCCTAATATGATGAATTACATGGATATTATTAGGATTTGAATGTACATTGTCCCCTTTAAATATTTGTTTAAGCATGGGTAATCTCAAGTATGATTTAAATATAAATTTCTTCATGGATTTACTTTCATTTCATATTATATTGTTGATTTAAGTATGAATATCTATTATCTATTCAATCATCTCATCATTCATAGCATACACATACATGAGCATTAATTTTAATGAAATTTATGAAGTGGCTTAAGACCCAATTATGTTGACAAATATGATTTTGATGAATGTATGGTTACAAGAAGAATCTGTTCACATAATGTCTATGATATGACTATTAGAGCAGTTATGGATATGTTTACACCACTATATACAACTATGAATGAGCTATTTCTATACAATAAAGTATGAAATAAAGTATGATTTAGCCTTTGAGCCCAAACGTGTAGGATTATGATATGATTTGGCTTTCTAGGGCAAGTATGCATGATTTAAACTATGTTTTGGCATTTAAGCCTATGTTTGCATGATTATTATTTTAAAAGACTTATACTCCTGGTTCAAGCATGTATATGTATATGTATTTCAGTGCGATAATAACTTAGCACCTATAGGACCTTGAGATTGAAGCTCATCCCCTTAGTTAAGGCATGACCCGTTACATTGTCCCATAACTATGTAACGTCATAGGTTTAAGGATCACCTATTTGATGAGGTTTAATCCATAGAAGGGTCACCTATTAGGTGAGGTTGACTCCTTAGAGGGATCACTCATCATTAGATGAGGCTTGATTCCCTAGATAGACCACCAGTTAGTGAAGTCTTGGTCAATTATGTATCTTTAGTTGATCCACTTAGGCATTATGGGCGTTCACTTGGGCCAGTAACTCCCCCTTTCTTCCGGTGTAGGGGTAACATGAGGATTCCATGTAATAGCTAGCATGGTATTACATGTAGATTAAGGTCTTATCCCTATTATATATGAGAATTATTACAATTTATGCATCACGGATTATACGGAATGTTGTTATATTATTATCCCTTGCTATATATCTCTTTATATATTATGTACCACTGTTATCTAACATTGAATTCAGGTTTGATAAGTCGTACGCATAGCATGTCTGCATACTTCGTATATTCAAACATACTAATTCATATTTTTTCACATGAACTAAACATATACGGACTGAACACTACATTCATCTAATGTTTGATGGATAGTTGAACCTTAGAAAGTTGTTATGGTTTGTTCTATATTCCAAGGACAAGTCGTTGTTCATCTACCTTATTATGCTTTTTTCTTATGTTATTTACTTTGAGGGTCAGCCAAGATATGTCTTGGCACCCATCCTTTTCTATGATTAGAGGCATTATTGGACATCATGTAAACTCTTGTACGGTTATTTGCTATGTCTTGCTATTTGTGGATTATGATTAAGGCTACCTATTGGATATGGTTATTATGGATTGAGTATGACTATTATTATATGGATTTATGCTATGATGTGGAAGATCCTAAATCCCATTTTGCCCCCATAGAGTTAGTCATACTTACCCACCTCTTAGTCATTATTTCTTATGTGTTATGTAAATCAATGTTAATCCCTATCCCTATGAAATTCTCATAGCGTGATTCCTATTTGTCTTCCCTTAGAACTCTTCGTTTGCTATATTTAATACACTTCTTAACCGATGATATAAATATAGATACTTTCAGACTTACTTTTAGAATATAGGGTTCCTATTCGCCATGTCACTCCTAGACCCTAGGTTTGAGTCATGACAGGGATGGTATCAGAGCACTAGGTTTTTAAATGGTCCACAGAGTTCAACATACCACGTCAAGTGGAATCTTATTCCTGGGTGTGAAGCGTGCCAAATCTATGGGTAAGAGGCTGCAAGGTGTTTTAGGAAATGTTTTATTTTTCATGATGCATACCATGCCATGGAGCGTGTCTGAAGATTTCTTATCTCTATTTCTCCCTACCAAATAGGGAGAGTTACTTTGGTCTAATAATTCAATCCAGGAAAGGATGATTCAGAAGTTCATCTTATAGATGAGTTCAAAGGGGAGTTGGTGAAGGAAGTGCATCACTTCACAAAACTGAGTGATTGGGTTGAGTAAATTAATGATGTTTTCGTTCATGTTCAGAATGGGCTTGAATCTTCAGTGGTTGTTGATGTCAAGACAAAGCGAGACTTAGACCTATCACGAGATATGTTGAAGAGGTTGGTTGCCGAAAATAAGATAGAGGTTTTCTTCCAAGGAGGAAATGGTGTAATTCAGTATCAAGATTGATTATGTGTTCCAAATATTGATGGTCTTAGAGAGGTGATCATGAGTGAAGCCCACAACTTGCTTCATTCTATATATTCAGGATCAAGTAAGATGCATTATAATTTAGGGAAAAGGTACTAGTGGCATGGTATTAGGAAGGACATACATAGATTTGTATCTGAATGCTCTAATTGACAATAAGGAAAGGTAGAACATCAATGGCATGGTGGTTGGACTCAAGATATTGAGATTCCTACTTGGGAGTAGGAAGACGTAAACATGGATTTTGTGGCTGGTTGTCTCGGACCCAAAGCAGTATGATTTAATTTGGGTTATTGTTGATTAGATGACTAAATCGTTTTACTTCTTGTTTGTTGAGATCACTTTCATTGTTCAAGACAATGCCAAGTTATATAATTTTAGAATTGGTTAGACTAGATCGTGTGCTTACTTTTATTATGTTAGATTGTGGCACACAATTTACTTCTCACTTTTGAAAATCATCTCAAAAAGAGGCTTGGCACTAAGGTGAAGTTAAGTACCACTTTTCACCCTCAATCCATTGGACAAGTCGAGAGACAATTCAAAACTTAGAGCACATGTTGGGGCCTTGTGTGTTAGAATTTTATTTAAAAATTGGGGTGATCATCTACCACTTATTGAGTTTCCTTAAAAAAATAACTTTCATGCTAATATTGGTATTACATCGTTTGAGGCTTTATATGGCAGAAGGTGCAGATCTCCAGTGGGTAGTTTTAGTTAGATGGAATGACTTTTATAGGCCCAGAATTAGTATTGGAGGCTATGGAAAGAGTGAAATGAATTAGGGAAAGATTGAAGATGGATCAAAGTCATCAAAAGTCTTATTCAGATGTTAGAAAGAGGGTTCTTTAGTGTCTTGTCTATGATAGGGTGTATGTAAAGATTTCTCCTATAAAGGGTGTAATTATTTTGGTAAAGGTGCAAACTAATTCCTCGGTATAGTCTTTATGAGATTGTTGAGTGGGTTGGGAATGTAGCCAGTAGATTGGATTTGCCTCCGAATTTGAGTTCTATTCACGCAATTTTCAATGTGTTTATGTTGAGGAAATTAATTGGTGATCTAGTACAATTTTTCATTTGGATGGTGTTGAGGTTGAGGAGAACTTGTCTTATGAGAAAGTGTTTATTGAGATCTTAGATAGGCAAGTGAAGTGGCTTAACAACTAGGATATGGCTTCAGTTATGGTGCTTTATAGAAATCAACATATTGAAAGTACTATATGGGAAATAGAATCAAGTATGATGAGATGATACGTCTATCCTTTCCAATCTACTCAATTCTATGGTATTAGTTCTTCTTATTCCTAGTGGTCCTAATTCTTTCACTCTTGAGTTTCATCACATGACATGCATACATGTGTATGAAAATGATTTAAATGTGTTTTGATATGAGTTGCAATGACATTATTGTCATGTGATGAAATATGTGTTGTGTCTTTGTGTTTGGATGTTTCATATTCAAGTCAAGCCTTGTTTTAAAGCATTCGAGGATAAATGCTCCCGAGGGAGACATGATGTAAGGATCCGTACTTTGTATGACCTTAATGGCGCTTGGAATTTGGTTCTGAAAAGTTTTTTACCAAGTTTACATCTTATAGACACCTCCACGGGTCGTGCGAACCCTATATGTGACCCCCAAATTAGTTAAAACTCTTTCATTATAATTCATTTTTATTCTAATACTTAACTTCTCATTAACTCGCTCAAACTCTTTCAAATTCCTATTTTCAAGGACTAATCGGAGGATTTTCATGGAACCTTCAAGATAAAGCTAAATTCACTTGCAAACCTTCAAACCAAGCTTATTTATGGTGTTTAAGTCCATCATAGGTCTCCCACATCAAGCCAATTTCAACGAAACTCTATTGTTTAAGCTTTTCACAAGAACTGATAGAATGGTCAAGTTTAAATGGTCATATAGCTTAGTACATGGATAGCCTATGACCTACCAAACTAAACCTCTTTGAATTAGCTTTCCAACGCAACCTGTTTCACCCAAATCCAAGTTCGAAGGAATAAGTTATGCCTTTTTTCATAGGATCTATCTAGGTTGGGATAGTGTACTTTCATGAATCATGAGGAGTTTCACGACCCGAGAAGCCACTCGTGGTATGATCTAGATAAAATTCAAAAGATTATTTTATTGAGATATTTTTTATATGTTGGCCCATCCTTAAGGCTTTTTTAAGACCTGTAAACCCCCTTTTTCATTCCTAAACATATCCTACACTAATTCTAACCCCTTATTCAAGGCTAACACTTAGTTTCAAGAATCAAACACTATAAATTCTCTCCAAGTCTCATCTTCAAGATTCAATCTAGGATTCAATTGGTGTTTCAACTTCAAGCTAAATTCTTCTCAAAATTCATCTTCCTAAGAAAAGTATGTTGCGTTGATTCATGGTCCCTTTCAACTGTGAAGACCCAAATTCTTTTTACTCCTTAATTTATGAAATTAAGCTTACTTTGAATATGGGTCTTTTAGATTATTGTTTATTTGATTCAATTGAGATATAGGCTATTTCTAATTGATGCTTTTAATGTGATTTAGGCCCTCATATTATGAATTGCAAGGATATTATGAGGATTTGAATATGCATTGTCCCCTTTAGATGTTTATTTAAGCATAGATAATCTCAAATATGATTTAAATATGAATTTCTTCATGTATTTTCTTGGATTTCATATTATATTATTGATTTAAGAATGAATCTCTATTGCCCATACTATCCTTTCATCATTAATGGCATATGCATACATGAGCATTGATTTCAATGAAGTTTATGAAGTTGGTTAAGACTCAATTATGTTGATAAATATGATTTTGATCAAAGTATGGTTATCACACGAATGTGATCACATAATGTCTATGATATGACTATTTGAGCAATTATGGATACAATTACACCACTATGTACAAGTATGAATGAGCTATTCCTATGCATGAAAGTATGAAATAAAGTATTATTTGGCCATTGAGCCCATGCTTGTATGATTATGATATGATTGGCTTTTTAGGGCAAGTATGCATGATTTGAACTATTTTTTGGCATTTAATCCTATGTACGCACGATTTGATTTTAAAAGATGCATACTCCTATTTCAAGCATGTACATTTACATGTATTCTCGTGGGATAATGACTTAGCGCCAAGAGGACCTTGAGATTGAGGTTCATCCATATTGATTAGGGGTGAATCTTACTTCCCCATAACTACATGCCACCGTATGTTAAAGGATTACCCATTATATGAGGTTTAATCCATAAAAGGGTCACCCATTAGGTATGGTTGACTCCATAGAGAGATCACCCATTAAATGAGGCTTGATTCCCTAGATGGATTGTCATGATCCAAGCCTTGGGCCTAGACGTGACACGGTGCTTGGGGAACCCAGAGGGACCCCAAGCAAGCCTCTTAGCACATCATTACACATCTTTGGTCGCGGAAGCAATAAAATGACAACAAGAGATAGTAAATAGGGATTACTGGGGCTAAGGGACATCTTAAATATCATAAACATCAAGAGTCAAGAGAGAGCCAAAACTTATAGCATTATACATAACATGTACAACAATACCTCTAACCATAGAACTTAGCAGAGGCCAAGACAAGCAACCGGGATCACCCTCATAGTAAAAATATATAATAAATAATGTGAGTCATAATACATAGCATAATAACATAGACATTGTCCCCGAAATGGAGGACATAGCAACTAACTTGAGAGAAGTCGTACTAGCCACATGGAGGTGGATGATGAAGTAGGGCTCCAGTCCCTACATGTTAACATCATATCGGCATAGAGTATACATTAGTACATTTGAATGCACTGAGTATGTAGGATGCAATGCAACAAGATATAAGTAACATAATCGAAATGCATAAGCATAGGCAATGAGTAGCATACAATAATATTGCATTCATCGAAGATGCTTGAAGTAAATCATGCTTACATAGAACATACTATATGTGTAAGAAGATACCATTAACAGTGACTAGCCAACTTCTACCACATCCTTGGAGAGGCGAATGAGGTACAAACTCCTCAATGTGGTTGCTGAGGTATAAACCCCTCAACATGGTTGATGAGGTACGAACCCCTCGACATAATTATCAAGATACAACCCCCCTTGACATGGTTTCATAGGCCTACCACCTTCCAAGGGAGGCGATTGAGGTATAAGTACATCAAAATAGTTTCCCAAGCGACAATTCAAGGTTCTAATTCCTCAACATGGTTACCCGGGCCAACAACCTCCCGAGTGAGGCTTGGTTAGTTCCCAACACTATAGTGATAATATTATATACGTACATTCCTTGCATCATCATATAGTCATTTAACTCATAAGACATGCATTGAGCCTTCAATTCCTCAAGAAACCATAACCGGACATTTTATCAAACACTTGGTAGGTTTGTAGTGCTATTGTAAACCACACAATTAAAGAGTGAAATCATGCAAGAAATCATGAAGTAAATCATCCCACCAATACTTGGTAATACCATCATATGATATATATCAAAACCCTTCATCAAATCTCAAGATAAATCGAAGACTCATAGCTTAAAACATGCATTAAAGTCATACTCTTACCAAACTCCAACATAATTCATAGTCAAATTCTTAATAGAGAACCCATGAGTAAATCAACTTTAAGTCATGCAATTTAGGTAAAAAGAAAGGTTCCGCTCCATGGGTGAAAAGACCCAATGGTTGAAACCCACATAACTTCACTTTGGGGAATTCTTGAAAGAAGATTGGAGATGGAGACTTGAAGCTTGAACGAGAACCTTAAGATCTGGATGAGTTTTGTGTATTGAAATTTGGAGTGAAATATGAGTCTAAGTGTTTGAGTGAGTATTGGGGATGGTCTTGAATGATATGAGGGTGAAATGTGACTAAGCATAGGTATTTTCAAGAAAGGGAACACTTAGGACTAGTACACAAAATTCTTTGACCGAGATAGAAATATAGGGCAGAAAAATACACAATAGTGTGCCCTTGGCGGGTCACACCAGGGGCGCGGATCATCATTGGAAATCGAATTTTTGCGATATTTAAATTTTGATACAGTTGCTCAAAAATCAGAGTTAGACCCATTCCTTAATCAATTTGAGCCCCTGAACAATAATATGTAGTTAGATTTTTGATATCATACATAGATTTTGAGATATATGGAAATTACGATTATGGAAATTTTTGAGGAAGATTTTCGGGCACTTTTTTTGGATAGTTTCAATATCTCCCCCTTGGGAACATTCGTCCCTAAATGTCAGAGAAATGTATATGAGAGAGGTAAACGTAATAATTTCAGCCCACATAAGGATGTAACAGTGCACTTAAATATCATTTCAAAAAAATCAACATATGTGTAAAATCATCATGAACTTGTCTATCTAAACATAAAGGATGCAAATGTCGCGGGCTGAACTTAGACTTGAAATCACATCGGGGACTTAGATCAATACATTAGGCTTGAGTGCAGTGGAAAATATAAATATATAGCTTTTGCATATCCGTTTCGGCCACCCATGTAGCACTTTAAACTTGTTGATTCTTCCAAAGGGCCATAATGGAAGCAACGTCTTTGTTCCTTAGCCTTTCACTTTCCTATCCAAGATCTCATGTCATAGTCCTTATGAAGTTCTAACTTCCCTCATTGTCTCTAGTTGAGATCTTTCTGAGTGAAGACATATTGGAGAATCTTATGATCGATAAATACATCAATATGCACCCCATACTAATAATGATGCCACATCTTTAATGCAAATACCTTGATATCTAGTTCAAGATCAAGAGTAGGATAATTCTTTTCATACACTTTGAGTTATCTAGAAGTATAGGCAGCACCATCCTATTTTACATTAGAACACAACCCATATCAACTCTAGAAGTATCAAAATACACAACTAATCTTTCTAGCCCTTTCGGTAATGACATTATAGGAGTGAACATACACTTATATTTCAATGTTTCGACACTCTTTTCACACTCACCGTTCCACACAAATTTGTCTTTCTTTTGAGTAAACTAGGTCATAGCAGAAGCAAAAAAAAGAGAACCCATTTACAAACCTCCGATAGTAACCCACTAGACGTAAGAAGCTCGTAATATCAGACGGGGTCAATGGTCTAGGCCAATTTCTATTCACATCCATCTTTTTAGGATCCACCTTAATACAATCAACCAATACCACATGACCTAAGAAGCTAACCTCTTTTAATAAAAATTCACATTTTTCATACTTTGCATACAAATTCTCTTAGATCAATCTTTTTAGCTCTGCCCTCAAATGGTCCATATGCTCCTCCTCACTATACAAGTATATCAAAATATCATCAATGAAGACCACAACAAATGAATCAAGGTAGGGTTTAAAGACCCTATTCATAAGATCCATGAAGATAGCCAGTGCATTGGTCAAACAAAAAGACATCACAACAAAATCATAAACTCCCTCACATTTACTTGATGGTACGCAGACTGAAGATCAATCTTAGAGAAGTGGCTAGCCCTTTGCAATTGTTCAAACAAATCATCAATCCTTTGATGAGGATACTTATTCTTTATGGTGACTCTATTATGTTTCCTATAGTCAATATATATTTTAAGGGACCCGCCCTACTTCTTCACAAACAACACTGGTGTACCCCCGAGGTGATTCGCTAGGCCTAATAAAACCCTTGTCCAATAAATCCCTCAATTTCTCCTTCAAACTCCTTTAACTCCTCCAGGGCCAAGCAGTGAGGGGGAATAGAAATGAGTTTAGTGTCGAGAAAAAGGTCTATACAATATTTTATTTCCCTTTAGGGAAGTACACCTGGAAAGTCATTAGGGAAGACATCAAGGAAATCATTTACCATAGAAATCGGCTCTCTTGGAAGGACGTTGGACTCCACATTCCTAACCCTCATAAGATGTTAAAGACACACCTTAGAGATCAACTTACGGGCATTAATCCAAGAGATGAATCTACTATTGATCACAACCTCATGACTCTCCCACACAATAATGGGTTCATTTGGGAATTAGAATTTGACCCTAAAGGTTCTACAATCAATAGAAGTATAGTATGCATGCAACCAACCCATCCCAAGAATGATACGATAACCTACCATATCCAACTCAACAAGATCACAAGGCAATATTTGATGCAAGATGCAAATGGGATAATTTCTATAGTCCTTCCTAGCAAAAATGGATGCACCAATAGGATTAGACACCTCATAAGACTCACACAATGATTCAGACTCAACATGAAACCTTTTGGAAATAAAGGGGGTAATAAAGTATAGAGTGGCACCAGGATCAATCAATGCATACCCATCAAAGTCCAAGACATTTAATATACCGGTGATGACACTGGGAACCTCCTCAACCCATTCCCTCCCTTGGAGGTTATAGAATACGTTGTGCCTTAGGGCAACATTTTGTCAGCTACCTCAACACAATGTAACCACATTAGCACCTAGACGAACCTCCTTACCCTTGTTCCGACTACGTGGGCAATCCATCACCTTATGCCCAATTTTCCCATAATAATAACAAGCATTGGTATCTCTCAAGTAAGGGCCACTATGGCCCTTGCCATATTTCGTACATACACCATTAAGAACCACACCCCCAACACCATAGGCCCTTGGAAAGTAATGTGTAAACCTCTTATTAAATGTATGAGAAGACCCTTAGCCTTGGTGGAATCGTCCAACCTTTCAAACTTGAAATTTTCCCTCAAAATGGGCCCTCTTCGCCTCATTACTCCTCCTTTTTCCTCAATGTTTCCTCCTCCATTTGTTTGACTTAAGTCATCAAATGGGACAAATCCATGTCATTAATCAACATACTAGACCGACATTACTCACTCACCAAATTAGATACACCCATCACGAACTTGTTCATTCTAGATCTTGGGTTGGCAACCAAGTAGGGAACATATTTAGAAAGTTCATTAAACTTGAGGGCATACCACCTCACACTTATGGACCCTTGTTTCAGATTCATAAACTCCACCAATTGGGGTTCCCTAAGCTCAAGAGGGAAGAACCTATTAAGAAAAGCTACCTTAAACTCCTTCTGTAACACCACATTATTGATTCCCTTCTCATACTTCATTTGGTTAAACCATATTTATGCTACTACTTTGAGTTGGTAGGCTGATATCTTTGCTTGATCCTCCAATCTAACACATAGGATGGCCAATACCTTGTAGACCTCATCAATGAACTTTTGAGGGTCCTCCTCTACCATAAACCGATAGAATACTGATGGGTTCATACTCATGAAGTCTCTCACCTAAGATGCCAGTGTAGGAGCATAAGGAGATTGGGCTACTTGATTAACTTGATTGGCGACAACTTGTTCTAGCATAGTAAGAGCATCCTGGAGCTCACCCTGAGCCGATTGTTCCTCGGGAGTGCAGTCTCTCCTTTTTCTTGTGTTAGGCATGATCCAGCATAGCAAAGAATAATTATTAGTGGGAAAACCTTTCATTAGGCATTATCTAGCCTAGAAAAGAACAATCATTACGGGACAAAACCTTTTGTTAGGCATGATGTAGCATAGTAATGAACAATCATTAAGGGGGAAAAACTTACTTCAACTCTATAGCACGACTTTAGAACATGAAGAAGGGAATCATTTCCTAAAACGTCTCATAGCTTCTAGCCCATAGTTGTGGTGCACAACAAAACCATGAACAATACTCTAATCAATGTGGTGTGTTGGATTCCAAGGACTATTAACAACCTAGTGCTTTGATACAAAGTTTTTCAAGACCAATCCTAGGGCCTAGACATGACATGGTGTATAGAGAACCCGGAGGGACCCCAAGCAAGCCTCTTAGTATATCATTGCACTTCCTTAGTCATAGTAGAAAAAAATATGAAAATAAGAGATAGTAAATAGGTATAACTGGGGCTAAGGGATATCATAAACATCAAGAGTCAAGAGAGAGTCAAAGCTTATAGCATTATACATAACATGTCCAATAACACCTCTAATGATAGAACTTAGCGGGGGCCCAAAAAGCAACTAGGCTCACCCTAATAATCAAAATATATAATCAATAAAGAGAGCCATAATACATAGCATAAGAACATAGACATTATCCCCCGAATTGGAGGACTCACCAACTAGCTTGAGAGAAGTCATACTAGCCATGTGAAAGTGGATGATCAGGTGGGGCTCCGGTCCCTGCATGGTAATATCATGTAGGCATATAGTATATATTAGTATATTTAAATTCACTAAGTATATAGGATGCAATGCAAAAAGAGATAAGCAACATAATCGAAATGTTTAAGCATAGGCAGTGAGTAGGATATAACAATATGGCATGCATGGAAGATGCTTGAAGAAAATCATGCTTACATAGAACATAATACATATGTAAATATAGACCAATCATAGTGAATATCCAAGGCCTACCACCTCCTTGGATATGCGAATGAGGTACAAACACCTCAATGTGGTTAATGTGGTACAAACCCCTCAATATGGTTGATGAGGCACAAACCCCTCAACATTGTTATCAAAGTACAAATCCCCTAACATTGTTGCCTAGGCCTATGACCTTTAAAGCGAGACGATTGGAGTACAGACGCCTCAACATGGTTACATGAGCCCACCACCTCCTGAGTCCGCGATCGATGCTCAAACCCCTCAACATGGTTACCTAGGCCTACAACCTCCCGAGTGAGGCTTGGTTAACTCCCAACACTATAGAGATAATATCAAATACATATACTACTTTCATCATCATATAGTCATTCAACTCATAAGACACATTAGGCCTTCAAATCCTCAAGAAACCATAACCGGACATTTTATCAAACACTTGTTGAGTGTGCAATGCTAGTGTAAAATCATGCAATTAAAGAGTGAAATCATGAAACAAATCTTGAAGTAAATCATCCCACAAATACTTGATAATACCATCATAGGATATACATTAAAACCCTTCATCTAATCTCAAGATAGAACTAAGATTCATAGCTCAAAACATGTAGAAATAGTCATGCTTTTACAAAACTCAAATATATTTCATAGTCAAATTCATAATAGAGAACCCATGAGTAAATCAACTTTAAATCATGCAATTTAGGTAAAGGGGAAAGTTGGACACCATGGGTGAAAGGACCAAATGGTTAAAACCCACATATCTTGGCTTTGGAGAATTCTTGAAGAAGATTGGAGATGGAGACTTGAAGTTTGAATGAGAACCTTAAGATTCGGATGAGTTTTGGGACTTGAAATTTGGAGTGAAATATGAGTCTTAGTGTTTGGTAAATTTTGTGAAATGTCTTGAATGATATGAGGGTGAAATATGGATAAGCATAGGTATTTTCATGTATGGGAACACTTAGTCCCATGACCCAAAAGTCTTACACCGAGATAGAAAAATAGTGCACAAGAATCACAAGAAAAATAGACCCAAGGGTGTGGATTGTCACTAGAAATTGCATTATTGAAATTTTAAATTTTTATACGATTTCTATAAAATAGATATTAGACCATTCCCCACTCAATTTACCCCCCTAAACAAGAATATAAAGTCATACTTTTGATATCACACACGAATTTTGGGATATATGGAAATTATGATTTTGGGCATTTTTGAGGAACATTTTCGAGCACCTTTCTTTGGGGTCATTTCATGGACCACCCGTTAGTAGAGGCTTGGTCAATGATGTTGATTTAGTGGATTCACTTGGGCATTATGGTTGTCTACCTTGGGAAGTGACTCCCTCTTTCCTTCGTTGTACGGGTAACATTGGTCTTCCATATAATAGCTTCCATGGTCTTACATGTTTGTTGACATCTCATCCCCATTATATATGAGCATTATTACATTTCATGCATCTTGTATTAGATCGCATGTTGTTATATTACTATTCCTTCCTATTGTCTCTTTATATATTATTTGTCCTTGTCATCTAACATTGAATGCAAGTTTTATAAGTCATATGCATTGCATACAAGCATACTTAGTACATTTAAACATACTAACTCTCACGAACCAAGCATAGGGCTTGGACATGACACAGCACATGGGGAACCCGAAGGGACCCCCAAGTAAGCCGCTTAACATATTATTACATATCCTTGGTCAGGGAAGCTAGAAAAACAACATTAAGAGATAGTAAATAGGGATAATTTACACTAAGGGACCTATTTCATATCATAATCAATTAGATTTAAGGTAGAGTCAAAGCTCGTAACATAATACATATCATGTCCAACAACACCTCTAATACATAGATAAGAGCGAGGCCCAAGATAAGCAATTGGGCTCACCCTCATAGTCCATATAAACATAAAAGAACAATAGTCTTAGAACATAACATAAGATCATAAACATCATCCGCAGAATGGAGGACTCACTAACAAGCTTAGGAGAAATTGTATTGGCCATATAGAAGAGGACGATCAAGAGAACTTCTGGTTCCTACATGGTAACATCAATTGTATTCATAGAGTATGCGTTAGTAAGTTTGATGGTACTAAGTATGTTGCATGCAATGCAACTATAGAAAGTCATGATACGCAAAATGCATAATAATATCCAATAGATAGCATAATATCAATATGACATGTATGAATGATGCTTGAAGTAAAACTTATTTATATAGATCATAGTACATGTGTGGCAAGTGACCATCAATATAGGCAATCAAGGTACAAACCCCTCGATATGGTTAATGAGGTACCAACCTCTCAATATAGTTATACGAGCCTACTAACCTCTGTACTCAGCAACAAAGCTACAAACCCATCAATGTGGTTATACGGGCCTACTACCCCCTGTAATAGGAAACCAAGGTATAAAACCCTCAATGTGGTTACCAAGGCCTACAATCCCCTGAGCTAAGCTTGGTCGACTCACAACACTATAGAAGTTCATCATGAAGTTAACATATGTACAACATACTTTTAACATCATAAAGTCATTCAACTCATAAGACATGCACTGGACCTTCAATTTCTCAAGAAATTATAACCGAACATTTCATCAATCATTTGGCGGGTTGGTAGTGCTAGGTAAACACATGAAATTTAAGAGTAGAATCATGCTAGAAAATTTTGTGTAAAACCATCAATAGATAATTGGTAATATTCTCAAGCAATATGCATCAAAATCCTTTATCAAATCTCACATTAGATATTAGATCCATGGATCAAAACATTCTAAAACAATCACCATTTCTTAAACCCCAACATAATGTGCGGTGAAATTAACAATGGATAAGACTCATGAGTAAATCAACTCTAAATCACACAATTTTATGCAAATAAGAGATTGGATATCATGGGTGAAAGGAACCCATGAAACAAACCCATATACTTTAGCTTGGGAGAATAACTTGATGAAGATTGGAAATGGAGACTTAAGCTTGAATGAGAACTTTAAGATCCGGATGAGTTTTGAGACTTGAATTTAGGAGTGAAATATTTGGATAAATGTTTGTATAAGTATTGGAGATTGTTTTGAATGATATAAGGGTGAAATATTACTAAGTATACGTACTTTCACTATGGTAACACTTAGTCTCAAGACAAAAATGTCTTGGATCGAGCTTGGAAAAGAGTATACAAAATGAACTAAGGCGTGCTCTTGGCATGTCGCGCCTTAGGCGTGAAAACCACTCACTATAAATGGCATATTTTGATTTTCAAATTTTGATACAGTTACTCTTAAATTAGGGTTACATCCATTTTCCACTACATTTGACCCCTGATCAAGAACATGAAGTCGGATTTATGATATAACGCTTGGATTTTGAGATATATGGAAATTATGATTCCAGGCACTTCCGCGACACAATTTCAATCACTCTTTGAGGTCGTTTCAATATCTCCACCTTGGGAACATTCATCCTTGAATGTCAAAGAAATATATATGAGAGATGCAAACATGATAATCTCGACCAAAATAAGGATGCAACAATGCACTTAAACATCATTTCAAAACTGTCAACATGTTAAAATCATCATGAACTTGTCAATTTAAACAAAAACTTATGCAATGACATGAAGGTTGAACTTAAGACTTGAGATAATATAAAGGGCATAGATCAATACCTTAGGCCTAAGTGGAGTGGAAAGGGTAAGGATATCTCTTATGCATGTCCTCTTTGGCCTCCTAAGTAGCACTCTCAAGTTGTTAATTCCTCCAAAGGACCTTAACGGAAACAACAACCTTGTTTCTTAACCTCTTCACTTGTCTATCCAAGATCTCTATTGGAACTTCTTCATTTGTCAAGTTATCTTCAACTACCCCCACAACATAAACAAGCATAATAGCATTATGATCACCCACACACTTCATCAACATAGACATATGAAAGACAGGATGAACCAATTCCATTTCTCTATTCAAATCCAACTCGTAGGCCACCTTACCAATCCTTTTCATCACCTTATATGGACCCACATATCTAGTGCTTAACTTGCCCTTCTTACCAAAATAGGCCACACCTTTAATAGGCGACACCTTCAAATAAATCGAATCACTAACCTTGAATTTAACATCCCTTCTCCTCACTTCGGCATAAGACCTTTGGCGACTTTGGACAATTTTCAAGCTTTCTCTAATCATAATTATCTTATCCATAACATCCATACCAAGATCCGTACCTAATAAATCCACCTCTCTAACCTCCAACCACCTAATCGATGATCTACAATACCTACCATAGAGAGCCTCAAAAGGAGCCATACCAATACTAGAATGATAGCTATTGTTATATACAAACTCGACCAATGGAAGATGATCATACCAACTACCTTTAAGCTCCAATACACAAGCCCCTAAGCTTGTCCTCAAGGGTTTGAATAGTTCTTTTAGCATGGCTATTTGTTTGAGGGTGAAAGGCTGTACTACACTTTACCTTCGCTCCAAGACCTCTTTCGAAGGACCTCCAAAAGTGTGAGGTAAATTGAAAACCACAATTCGATATGATGGACAAAGGAACCCCATGCAACCTCACAAAGTCATGAATAACAACCAAGCTTAATCTTCATCCCCATATGTAGTCTTAACTAGTAGAAAGTGAGTCCATTTTGTCATCGTATCCACCAAAACCGAAATGGAATCAAAATCTCTTCTAGTATTGGTCAACCGTACCACAAAATCCATATTAACCTTTTCCCATTTCCATATAGGAATCTCTATGTTTTAGGTTAGGCCACCCAACCTTTGATGTTCGTCTTTGACTTGTTGGCAACTATGACAACCAAAAACAAATTTTGCAATGTTCCTCTTCATACCTCCCCACCAATACACTTCCATCAAATCTCTATATGTTTTGGTAGAACTGGTGTGAATAGAATAAGAAGAATTGTGGGCCTCATCAAGAATCTTTCCTATCAAGCCATCAACATAAAGTACACACAACCTACCTTGGTATGTAAAGGCACCATCTCCCCTTTTGGAGAAAACCTCCACCTTGCCCTTTTTCACCAAGGCCTTCAATTTTAAAAAGAAGAAATCAAAATCTTTTGTTACTATCACCTCATCAACCAAGGAAGACTAATAACCATCAACAATAACAATAATACCATTACCTACTTCTTCAAACCTAACCCCCAATCTAGCCAACTGATGCACCTCCCTAACCATCTATTTATAACCACCATCAACATGACCTAGGCTACCCATAGAAATCCTAATCAAACCATCTACCACCATATTAGCCTTACCAGGATAATAATACACACTCACATCATAGTCCTTAAGAAGTTCTAACCATATTCTCTGCCTCAAGTTGAGATCTTTTTGTGTGAAGACATATTGGAGGCTCTTATGATCGGTGAACACATCAATATGCACTCCATACTATTAATGACACTAAATTTGCAAAGAAAAAACTATGGCGGCTAACTCAAGATCACAAGTAGGGTAGTGCCTTTCATGCACCTTGAGTTTCCTAGAAGCATAGTCTATGACCTTACCATTTTGTATTAGAATACAACCCAAACAAACTCTAAAAGTATCACAATGCTCAACAAACCCCTCTAGCCCTTTCAGTAGTGATAATATGGGAGTGGACACAAGCTTACATTTTAAGGTTTGGAATGTCTTTTCTCACTCATCGGTCCACACAAGCTTATGCTTGTTTTGGGTCAATTTTATCATGAGAGAAGCGATAGAACAGAACCCATTCACAAATCTCCGGTAGTAACCCACTAAGCCCAAGAAGCTCATAATATCCAATAGGGTCAATTGTCTAGGGCAATTTTTAATCACATTTGTATTTTTAGGATCCACCTTAATACCATAAACCAACACCATATGACCTTGAAAGGCAACTACTTTCAATAAAAATTCACACTTCTCATATTTAGCATATAATTTCTCTTCCCTTAATCTTTGCAACACTACCCTCAAATGACCGATATGCTCCACCTCACTATGTCAATAGATCAAGCTATCATCAATGAAGGCGATAACAAATGAAACAAGTTAGGGTTTGAATACCATATTCATAAGATCTATGAAGATAGTCAGTGCATTGGTCAACCCAAAGGACATCACAACAAACTCAATATGCCCATACTTGGTCTAGAAGGCCATCTTAGGAATATCACACTCCCTCACCTTCAGTTGATGATACTCGGGCCGAAGATCAATCTTAGAGAAGTGCCTAGCCCCTTGCAATTTGTTAAAACAATTCATCAATCCTTGGAAGAGGATAGCTATTCTTGATGGTGACCCTATTAAGTTGTCGATAGTCAATACACATTCTAAGAGGCCCATCCTTATTCTTCACAAATAACACAGGTGCACGCCAAGGTGATTAGATTGGCCTAATAAAACCCTTCTCCAATAAATCCCTCAATTTCTCCTTCAATTCCATTAACTCTATTGGGGCCATACTGTAAGGGGGAATAGAAATGGATTGAGTATCGGGGAAAAGGTCTATACAAAAATCAATCTCTCTTTTGGGAGGAACACCAGGGAGGTCATTTGAAAAGATATCAAGAAACGTATTTACAACTAGAACCGAATCTATATGAATGACCTTGGACTCCATATCAGTAACAATTACAATATGATAAAGACACCCTTTAGAAATCAACTTATGGGCTTTAATGTAAAAGATGAATGTACCCTTAACTACCACATCATGACTCTCCCACTCAAGCACGGGGTTATTTGGGAATCAAAATTTGACCCTATGGGTTCTACAATCAATAGAGGTATAGTATGCATGCAACCAATCTATCCCAGGAATGACATCAAAATCAACTATGTCCAACTCAACAAGATCACAAGGCAATATTTTATGCAAGATGTAAATGGAACAATTTCTATATACCATTCTAGCAATAATAGATGTACCAATAGGAGTAGATACCTTATATGACTTACACAAAAATTCGGGCTCAACATGGAAATTTTTAGCAACAAATGTTGTAACAAAAGAAAGAGTGGTACCCGGATCAATCAATGCATATACATCAAAATGGAAGACTTTTAACATCCTGGTAACAACATTAGGCATCTCATCAACCCCTTGTCTCCCATGCAAAGAATAAAATCGATTGGGCCTTGGGCACCAACTTATTGACCACCTCTACCCAAAGGAACTGCATTGGCACCCTAGCCTTAACAACTAATATCCTTACCTTTGTTGCGATTTCGAGGAAAATCTATTGCCTTATGCCCCATTTCCCTACAAATATAACAAGCAATGGTATTCCTCAAGTGTCGGCCATCATGACTATACCCCACTTTGGAAACACATCAATAGGGTCCACACCACCATCACCTTGAGCCCTTGGAATGTCATTAGCAAACTTCCTATAGAGACTATGAGACGATCCTTAGCCTTGATGAAACTAGCCATTGCGACTTTTGAACTTACCATCAAAACGGGCCCTCTTGGTCTCATGACTACTACTATTCCTCCACTTTTTCTCCTCTATTTGATCTGCATAACTCATCAAATGAGACAAGTCCATTTCACTAATCAGCATAGCTGACCGGCACTCCTCACCAAGTCAGAAACACCCATCACAAATTTATTCATCCTAGAATTGGGTCGGCCACCAAGTGTGGAGTATATTTTGAAAGTTGGTTGAACTTGAGGGCATACTCCCTCACACTCATAGACCCTTATTTCAAATTCATAAATTCCACCAATTTGGCTTTCCTAAGCTCAAGAGGGAAGAACCAATTAAGAAAAGCTGCCTTCAACTCCTTCCAAAGCACCACATTATTGATTCCTTTCTCCTCCTACCATTGATTATGCCATATTTGTATTACCTATTTGAGTTTCTAGGCTGTTAACTCTGCCTTATCCTCTGACCTCACACCCATGATAGCCAATATCTTATATACCTCATCAATGAACTATTCAGGGTCCTCACTCACCTTTAACCCATAAAATTTAGGAGGATTCATCCTCATGAAATCTCTCACCCGAGATGTTAGTGTAGGAACATGAGAGGCTTAAGTCAATTGGTTATCTTGAGCAGCCATAACTTGTGCAAGCAAAGTGAGAGCATCACGAAGCTCTATATTAATAAATTGCTCCTTGTATATATAGTCTCTTCTTCCTCTTGTGTTAGGCATGATCTTGCATAGGAAAGGATAATTATTAGGGGGAAAACCATAGCTCAACTTCTATAGCATAATATAGAGTAAGAAAAAGGGAAACATTTCCTAAATTCCTCATAGCTTTTTTCCTATAGTTGTGGTGCCCCACACAACCATGAACAAGACCCTAATTGATGCGGTGTATTGGATGTCAAGAACAATTAACAACTTAGTGCTTTGATAACAAGTTTGTCACAATCCAATCCTAGGTCCTAGATGTGACATAGTGCATGGGTAACCTAAAGGGACCCCAATCAAGCCTCATAACATATCATTACATATCCTTGATCGCGAAAGTAAGAAAACAACATCAAGAAATAGTAAATAGGTATAATCAAGGCTAATGTACCTCTTTCATATCATAATCAACAAGATTCAAGGGAGAGTCAAACCCTGTAGCATAATACATGTCATGTCTAACAATACCTCTACTACATAGATGAGAATGGGGGTCAACACAAGAAACTGAGGTCACTCTCAGAGTCAATACATATATAGAAGAAAGGTAGTCTTATAACATAGCATAAGATCATAAACATTGTCCTTAGAATAGAGGACTCAGCAAAAAGTTTGGGGTAAATTATACTAGCCACGTGGAGGAGGAGGATTAATCGGCTCCGTGTCCTATATGGTAATATTATGTCGGTATAGAGTATGTGTTAGTACATTTGAAGTTACTAAATATGTAGGATACAATGCAACAATAGATAGTCATCATAGACAAAATGCATAATAATATCCAATAGATAACATAATAATAATATACCATATATGAATGATGCTTGAAGCAAATCATGCTTATATAGAACATAGTACCTATGTGGTAAGTGACCATCAATATAGGTAATCAACATACAAAACCCTCAACATGGTTAATGAGGTACCAGCCCCTCAATATGGTTATACTAGCCTACTATCCCCCATACTAGGCAACCAAGATACAAACCCCTGGATGTGGTTAATGACGTACCAACCCCTCAACATGGTTATACAGGCGTACTACCCCGTGTACTAGACAACCAACCTACTAACCTCTCGATGTAGTTATATAGGCCTACTAACCTCCTTAGTAGGCAACCAAGGTACGAACCCCTAATGTGGTTACCTAGTCCTACAACCTCTCGAGGTAGGCTTGGTTGACTCACAACACTATAGAAGTTCATCATGAAGTTAACATATATATAACATACTTTCATCATCGTAAAGTCACTCAACTCATAAGACATGCATTAGATCGTCAATTCTTAAAGAAATTATAACCGAATATTTCTTCAAACACTTAGCAGGTGTGTAGTGCTAGGGTAAAACCATGAAATTCAAGAGTGGAATCATGCTAGAAAATTTAGTGTAAAACCATCAATAGATACTTGGTAATACTCTCAAGCAATATACATCAAAATACTTCATTAACTCTCAGGTTAGATCTTAGATTCATAGGTCAAAACATGTTAAAATAATCACCATTTCATAAACCCTAACAATGAGTGCAGTGAAATTCATAATTGATAAGACCCATAAGTAAGTCAACTTCAAATCACATAATTTTAGGCAGAACAGAACTTGGGTATCATGGATGAAAGGAACCTATGAAAGAAAACCACATACCTTAGGTTTGGAGAATAACTTGATGAAGATTGGTGATGGAGACTTAATGCTTGAATGAGAAGTTTTAAGATCCGAATGAGTTTTGGGACTTGAATTTAGGAGTGAAATATTTGGCTAACTGTTTGAGTGAGTATTGAGGAAAGTTTTGAATAATATGAGGGTGAAAGATGACTAAGTGTAGGTATTTTCACATTTTGGAACACTTAGCCCCAAGACCAAAAAGTCTTGGACCGAGCTTGAAAAATAGCACCCAAAAAGTCTTAGATTTCCCTTGGCACGTCTCACCTTGGGCACAAAAACCTTACTAGAAATTGCATTTTGTGATTTTTAAATTTTTGGTACAGTTTCTCTTAAATCGGGGTTAGACCCATTTTTCACTCAATTTTACCCCCCTGATCAAGAATATGAACTCGAATTTTTGATATTACGAACAAATTTTGAGATATATGGAAACTACAATTTTAGGTACTTTTAAGGCACATTTTTAGGCACTTTTTGGGGTTATTTCACTAACACACACTTTTTTCCTATATCATCTAATCGTGTAGGGATCAAAGATTACTTTTATCCGATATCTAACGGATAGTCGAATTCAATAAAGTTTTTATGGCGAGTCCTATCTTTCAAGGACAAGTCACCATTCTTCTACCTTATTATTCTTTTGAATATGTTATTTACATTGAGAGTGAGCCCATGAAATGTCTTGGTATCTGTCCTATTTAATGATTAGAGGCATTGTTGGATATCATGTAAACTCTTGTATGGTTATTTGCTATGTCTTGCTATTTGGAGATTATGATTATGGCTACCTATTGGATTTGTTATTATGGATTGATTATGAGTATTATAATATGGATTTAAGCTAATATGTGGAAGATGCTAAGTCCCATTTTGACCCCATAGAGTGCGTCATGCTTACCCGTTCCTTAGTCATTATGTGTTATGTGTTTTGTAAATCCATATTAATCCCTATCCCTATGACATCCCTATAGCGTGAGTCCTTCTTTTCCATCCCTTAGAACTATGTGGTTGCTATCTTCAATGTACTTCTGAATCTATAATGTGAATATAGATACTTTTAGGCTTGTTTAGGGACTCTTGGGTTCCGATTTGCTATATCACTCCTAGACCCTAGGTCAAGGTCATGACAAAGATGGTATCAGAGTACTAGGTTTATAAATAGTCCTCAGAGTTCCACATGTAACATTAAGTAGAATCATATTCATGGGTGTGAAGCACACCACATCCATGGGCAAGAGGCTGCAAGGTGTTTTAGGAAATATTTTACTTTTTCATGATTCATGTCATGCCATTGAGCATGTCATAATATTTCCAATCTCCATCTCTTCCTACTGAATAGGGAGAGTCACTTTGGGCCCATAATGCAACCCAGACAAGCATGATTTTATAGTTTATCTTGTAGATGAGGTTAAAGGGGAGTAGGTGAATAATGCTAATTGCTTGACAAAATGAGGGGATTGGGGTAAGCTAATTAATGATGGTTTCATTCATATTCAGAAAAGGTTGTTAATCTTTTGTGATTATTGATGTCAAGGTAAAGCAATACTTAGATCGGTTATTGGTTATGTTGAATAGATTGATTGCCAAAAATAAGATAGAGATTTTTTGCCAAGGAGGACATGGTGTAATTTAGTATCAACATCAATTATGCATTCTGGATGTTAAAGGTCTTAGAGAGGTGATCATAAGTGAAGCCCACAACTCTCTTCATTCTATACATCCAGGATACACCAAGATGTATTGGGATTTAGGGGAAAGTTATTAGCGGCATTGTATTTTAGGAAGGACATAGATAGATTTGTATCTGAATGCTCTAATTGCCAACAAGGAAAGGTAGAACATTAAAGGCCCATTGGATTGACTCAAGATATTGAGATTTGTACTTGGGAGCGAGAAGATGTGAACATGAATTTTGTTATTGGTTGCCTCAGACCCCAAATAAATTTGATTCAATTTGGGTTGTTGTTGATCACATCACTAAATTGGCTTACTTCATATCAGTTGAGACTACTTTCAATGTTGAGGACATGCGAAGTTATATAATTTTAGAGTTAGTTAGACTAGATTGTGTACCTACTTTTATTATATCAGATTGTGGTACCCAATTTACTTCTCAATTTTAGAAATCATATCAAAAAGTGACTTGGCTCTAAGGTGAAGTTAAGTTCTGTTTTTCATCCTCAATCCATTGGAACAAACGAGAGGACAATTCAAACATTAGAGGACATGTTTAGGACTTGTGTTTTAGAATTCAAAAGAAATTTGGGTGATTGTCTACCACTTATTGAGTTTGCTTAAAAAAATAACTTTTATGCTAGCATTTGTATAGAACCATTTGAGGTTTTGTATGGCAGAAGGTGTAGATCTCCGGTAGGGTGGTTAGAGTTAGATGAAATGACTTTTATAGGCCCGAATGTAGTATTGGAGGCTATTGGAAAGAGTGAATTAAATAGGGAAAGGGTGAAGATGGATCAAAGTCATCATAAGTTTTATTCGATTGTTAGAAAAAAGGATCTTGAGTTTCTTATCAATAATAGGGTGTATATGAAGATTTCTCCTATGAAGGGTGTAACATGTATTAGTAAAAAGAGAAAATTAAGTCCTCATTGTGTAAGTCCTTCTGAGATTATTAAGTGGATTGGGAATGTGGCTTATAGATTGGATTTTACTCATAATTTGAGTTCTATTCACCCAGTTCCCCATGTGCTTATGTTGAGGAAATTGATTGGTGATCCTAATACAATGGTTCCTTTGGAAGGGGTTGAGGTTGAGGAGTTGTCTTATGAGGAAGTTCTGGTTGAGATCTTGGATAGCCAATTGATGTAGCTTTGCATCTAGGAGATGGCTTTAGTTAAGATGCTTTTGAGATATCAACATATAAAAAGTGTTGAGTGGGAAATGGAATCAAGTATGATACGACGATACCTCTATTTTTTCAATCTACTCCAGACTATGGTATTAGGTTGTTCCAATTCTCAATGGTCCCAATTCTTTCACTATTGAGTTTTATGACATGACATACATACATATGCATGAAAATGATTCAAATATGTTTTACATGATTTAAAGGTGTTTTGATATGAGTTTTGATGACATTATGATTTTCAAGTGATGAAATATCCGTTGTTTGTTTGTGTTTGATGTTTCATATTCAAGTCAAGCCTTGTTCTAGCATATTCAAGGACAAATGTTCCCAATGGGAGATGATACAAGGACTCAGACTTTGTATGACCTTTAGGGTGCTTGGAATTTGGTTATGAAAAGCTTTTAACCCAGCTGAAACCATGTAGACACCTCCACGGGCCATGTGACTCCCATATGGGATCCCCAAATCAATTTATACTCCTTCAGTACTATTCATTCTTATTCTAAAACTTAGCTTCTAATTCACTCGCTCAAAATATTTTTGATTCATATTTTCCATGAAACCTTCAAGCTCAAGCTACATTCACTTACAATCCTTCAACTCCAAGCTTATCTATGTTGATTGGGGCCATCGTGGGTCTCCTACAAAATGCCAAGATCTAAGAAATTCCATTGGCTAAGATTTTCACAAGAACTGACAGAAGAGTCAACTTTAAAGTTCATATATTTTAGAACATAGAGGTCTTGTGATCCACCAAATTGAAGCTCTTTAAATTATCTTTCCAATGCATCCAGTTTTACCCAATTTAAAGTTTGGAGTAAGAAGTTATGCCCTTTTTTGTAGTTGTTTGGGCTGGGATAGTGTGCTTTCATGGACTGTGAAGACGCATCCAGTTTCACCCAATTCCATGTTTGGATCAAGAAGTTATGACTTTTTGATAGGACCTATCTGGGCTTGGACAATGTGCTTTCACGGACTATAAAGAGCATCACAACCCAGGAAGCTACTCAAGGTAAGTTTTGGATAAAATTCAAAGGCACAATTTATTGAAGTAATGTTGATATTTTGGCCCATACCCAAGGCTTTTTTAGACCGTTAAACCTCATTTATATTCCTAAACCTCTCCTTCACTAATTCTAACCCCTCAATCAAGACTAGCACTTAGTTTCTAAAATCAAACTCTCAAATTTGTTCTAAGTCTCATGTTTGAGATTTAAGCTAGGATTCACTTAGGGTGTCAACTTCAAGTAAAATTCTTCTCAAATTAATCTTACTAAGCAAGTATGTGGGATTGATTTATGGTCCCTTTCAAACATGAAGACCCAAACTATTTTTACTCCTTCATTTATGAAATTGACCATACTTTTAATGTGGGTCTTTTAGAATGTTATTTATTTGATTCAATTGAGATATGGGCTATTTCTAATTGATGTTTCTTATGTGGTTTAAGCTCTAATATGATGAATTTCATAGATATCATAAGGATTTGAATATGCATTATCCCCTTTAAATGTCGATTTCAGCATGGGTAATCATGGTGTGCTATCAAAATATAGTACATTTGGTAACTGAAATAAGGGATTTTGTGAGTTCTTGAAGAGACTTTTTAGTTTTTTGACGTGTTTTTGTGTTAATCTTGTAGAAACGTTCGGTTGGCATGATTTTGAAGAAAAGTTGTAGATTTTGCTAAAACATAAGCGATACGAACCCCCTACGAGTTATAGGTTGTCATAGCAAGAATTAGAGACCGAAAAGTAGAAATCAGCCAAGTTAAGGTCACCTCTATGGGCCTAGACTATGAGTTGTAAGGTATACTATGACTCGTATAGGTGGACTTGGAGCACGAATTAGAGAGCCAAAATGTTGGACAACAAACTGAAGACCAAGCTTAAGAGACAAACATATGAGTCGTAGCCCAAGCAATTACTAATACCTATGGGTCATAAAAGTTCAGTCCAAGATGCCAAGAACCTGATGCAAGAACCTGACTAAGACTAGTAGTTCATCCTACGAATCGTAATTGCATGACTTATCAGCTACCAGTTGTCTTTTCTGTATAAATTCTAAGGTTATTTTTGAAGTACTATATGTACCTTAAGTTAGGTTTCTGAGAGGAGTTTGACCAGTAAACATTATACAATTACATTTTGAAGCTTTTCTTAAGTTTTTAGGGTAGATTATTGTTCTCTCTTGGAAAACCCATTTTGGGGATTGCAAACCTTGCCTTGTTCTAATTGTTGATTAATCTTACTTCTGGGTTTGCAACTTGTGGTTCATATCTCTTTAATGTTATTGGTGAAACTCTCAACTATGTCTATTATATGGATTCTTGTCTATTTTGATTTAGCCACGAGTAGCTAAGTGCCCACAACTTGGGGTTGTGGGAACTATGGTTAGTTGATGTGAAATAACCTAGTTTTCTTGCATTTCTATCATTGGGGTTTTGCATATATTATCTATTTCCCTCTATTTTTATTATTGTTTGGTGGTGGCCAGCACCAAACCCTATCGTCTATCACGATCCCGACTAAGGTGGTAATGAATAGGAAAAGGTAAGTAGATGACAGAATTCGATTGGTTTGTTCCTGTCTAATCGACCAAACCTAATCAAAGGAGGGTTGACTTGGGCTATTGGTAACAGTTAGTTTGTATGCCATGGTGGCTGACCAAGTGCCATGGTGAAATTCGACCATCACCTTCACAAAAGGGCTGGAAGAATCTTAGTTACTGTCCTGTATGAAACTCACCAATTATAGTTACGTATCTAGGGTAATCAAGTTGACTAACCATGGCGAACACAATTCCACAGTTATTCCTAAAATTGAGTGTTTTCTCACATTTTAATTAGTCTTTGTTTTATTTTATTTTTTAATCACAACCCCCCTTTAGCGATTGTAGTTAGAAATACTAGAAATGATTACTAGTGAAGTCTTATAGTCAAAGCCCTGTATTCACTATAGATTCGACTCTACCCTCGATTAGGTTAATTATTGATCGCAATTGCTTTCTTATTAGAGCATGACCATCATTAAAATTTATGGCGCCATTGCTAGGGAATATGACTAGGTTTTGATTTGATTTCACTATTAGTTAGTTCTAGTGTTAATTCCTAGAGTCTCTTGTACTTTACTTTTGATTTTGTTGTTTGATTTCTTTTGCAAGGTGTACTAGGTTATATGTCCAACATAAGTAGCCAAGGCAATCCCTTAGCTCCACTAAATTTGAAGATCCATTGACTACCAAGAAAAATGGCTCAAGTGAATGAGGACATTAAGGTTGAGGAGGATATTCATATGAATGACGATATGGATAGAGAAGAGAATCCACAACAAGAGGGTAACAGGCCATAGCTCATGGATTTCAATGAAAATGCCTTTGCATGGAATCAATATCGATTAAAACCTATGGCTATGGATATTATCAGTGCTATAGTACTACCTTCTCTACCGGCAGATACTAAGTTCACAATATCAAGTGGATTGCTCCAAATGCTCTAAAATAGTGGTGTATTCACATGGCTACCTTCGGAGGATCCCTACCATCATCTTCAAAATGTTGTGTTTGTTTGCAAGAGTGTCATGGGGATACAAAACCTTTTTCTTGATGCTATTGGGTAAAGAGTGTTTCCGCTGTCATTGACTTGCAATGCAGTTATATGCTTGTCAGAGCTTCCTCTGGGAACTATCACAAGTTGGGCTAAACATCAGAGGGTATATGCATACTTGGGAGAAAGTATGCATACTTGGGAGAAAGTATTACATTATCGATCATCATTGCAATAGATTTAAGTGAAACTCAAATAGAAGCTGTAGTCTTAGTTATCAAGCAATATAAGAGAGCTATTGGTTGGACAATTGCATACATCTTTAGCATACCGCTGGGGATATGCACTCATAGTATTCAGCTAGTCAAAGATTACAAACCGAGTATTGAGCATTAAAGGTGGTTGACCCCCTTATACAAGAGGTTGTGAGGAAAGAAATTATCAAGTTGTTAGATGCTGGAGTAATTTACGCGATTGTTGACAGTGAGTGGGTGAGTCCAGTGCAGTGTGTTCCCAAGAAGGGAGACATTACAACGGTTCCTAATGCAAAAAATGAGTTGATCCCTGTGAGACCAGTCACTAGATGGAGTGTGTGCATGGATTATAAAAAATTAAATGCTTCTACCGAGAAGGATAATTTTCCTATGCCCTTTATGGTCAGATGCTCGATAAACTGGTAGAAAAAGGATGGTATTGTTTCCTTGATGGATATTATGGGTACAATCAAATTGTTATTGTGCCTAAGAATCAAGAGAAGACAACATTCATATGCCTATACGATACCTATGCATTTAAGAGAATGCCTTTTGGACTTTGCAATGATCTATCCACATTTCAGAGATGCATGATATCTATCTTTTCAGACATGATTGAAAATACTATTGAGGTGTTCATGGACAACTTCAGGTTCATTGGCCAATCCTTTGAAAAATGCCTTTTACATTTACATGATGTATTGCAAAGATGTGTCGAGAGCCACTTGGTGCTAAACTGGAAAAAATATCATTTTATGGTCAAAGAGGGCATCGTACTTGGACACCAAATTTTGAGTAAAGGAATTGAGGTGCAAAAATAGAGGTGATTGAAAAAGTACTACCATCAATTTTGGTAAAAGGTATCAGAAGTTTTCTAGGCCATGTCGGATTATATCACCATTTCATAAAGGATTTCTACAAGATCTCACAACCCTTGCGTAAGTTTCTATAAAAAGATGCAAAGTTTGTATTTGATGATGCATGCATACAAGCCTTTGAAGAATTGACAAGAAGGCTCACCACTTCGCCTATTATTGTAGCTCTAGATTGTTCATTACCATTTGAACTAATGTGTGATCGAAGTAGGGTTGCACTCAGTGTGATGTTGGGATAATGCAAAGAGAGAGTATTGCATCTGATCTATTATGCCAACAAAGCACTAAATGTGGCCCAGAAGAATTACATCATGACCATACAAGAATTACTTGCATTAGTGTTTGCATTTGAAAAACTCTGTTCATACTTGTTGGGAGCTAAAGTGATTGCACACACCGACCATGCGGCACTCAAATATTTGATGGCAAACAAGGATACAAAGCCTAGATTAATTAGATTGGTATTTCTCTTGTAGGAATTTAATTTTGACGTGATTGATAGAAAAGGGTCAAAAAACAAGGTTGTCGATAACCTTTCTAGATTGGAAGATGAGGCTATGGTGAAATTTGATGATGGGATGGACATAAATGACTCATTCCCCAATGAAATAGTTCTGGCACTTCACATGACCATATACCTTGGTTTGTAGATTAAGCTAACTATTTGGTGAGTGATATAGTGACCTCTGATTTGAACAACCATCAACATCACAAGTTTATGCATGATGTAAAAAAGTTCTTTTGGGGATGAGCCATATTTGTTTCGCATTTGTGCTGATGGGATAATCCATAGATGTGTTCCAGAAGCAGAGATAATGAGCATTCCTGAAGCATGTCACTCTTCATTAGTGGGTAGCCATTATTGTGGAGCTTAAATGACTTACAGTATATTGTAGTGTGTCTACTATTTGCCATCTATACATCAAGACACCCATGATTTTGTAAAGTAGTGTGACAGATGTCAAAGAGAGGTAGAGTTTCACGAAGGCATTCACTTCTTCTAAATCCTATTTTGGTTATAGAACTATACGATTTTTGGGGAATTGATTTTATGGGACGCTTTGTTAGCTCTAACAGTAACAACTATATTCTAGTTGTAGTTGGTTATGTCTCCAAGTGGGTGGAGGTTGTAGCCCTACCAAAAAATGAGGTTAATAATATTACAGGATTTCTCTAAAAAAGTATTTTTTTTCCAAGTTCAGTCTGTCTCACGCAATTATCAGTGATAGAGGTTCTCATTTTTGCAACTGACTATTCAAAGTACTCCTTGAAATATATGGTGTGAATCACCATGGCGACACCTCGTATCATCCCCAAACTAGTAGGCAAGTGGAAGCATCAAATAGGGTAACAAAACAAATCCTATTAAAAACAATGACTGTGAATCTTACTAATTGGTCAAGGAAGTTGGATGATGCTTTATGGGCCTACTGAACTGCCTTCAAAACTCCCATCGGAATGTCTTCATATCAATTGGTGTTTGGAAAGGCCTATCACTTGCCTGTTGAACTTGAATACAAAGCATAATGGTAACCGAAGAAATTGAATCTAGATGGGCAAGAAGTCGCAACCTCTAAGTTGGTGTACGTGAATGAGCTTGTTGAGTTCAGACTGCGCGCATATGAGATCTCTACTTTGTTCAAGCAACGAATGAAGGTTTAGCATGATCGTAGAATTAAAGATTTTATTTTTGCTCTGGGAGACATAGTATTACTTTACAACTCCATCTTGAGGTGGTTTCGAAGAAAACTCAAATCTAAGTGGATGGGTCATTTCAGAGTTGTGCGTGTTTTTAGTCATGGTGCTATCAAATTAGAGAGTAGGGATGGCAAAACTTTCAAAGTTAATGGACAAAGAGTAAAAAGGTATATGGGTACATGGAAGAGATCAAAATAGTGGAAGACTGGGACCTTGGAGAGGCACAAATGCAAAAGCTTCTTGTGGTGGCGCGACAATAAATCGGGCACTTCCTAGGAGGCAAACCAAGGTATGCCCCTTTCACTTTTTCTTTGTGTTTCTGCTTTGAGGACAAAGTATCATCTTTTGGTGGGGTGGTGGGAGATATGGGTTATAGTGAAGTTTGAGCAACCTCAAGTCCATAATGTTCCCTATTTTTGATCCGAAGGTTTTCTTGTCGTATTTCTTTTTCCTTGAGGATGTTTACTTTTCTGTTAAACTGGCATATTTAGGTAGTGTATATAATGGGTAAATTCATAGTAGTGGTATCTTTTGGCATATACATAAATTTTAGATTTGTTTTTAATGTTTTGATGAAAAATTGGGTACCCTCAAAATTTTTGAGGTTGTGATTATTAATGCATTCATACATTTTTTAGTATCTGGCAATGTTTGTTTTGATACTGTGAAGGTAAGCTGAGACTTAAAGTATGACCTGTGAGTCTATAATTTATTATGGATACAATTATCATGTATGTTGTGAGCTTATTTTGCTGCATTCAAGCATCTTGTATGGACCCAAAACTGGCCTTGTTACTCTAAAGTTGGTTTAGTGATGTGGTGGATATTGAAGGGATCTTACGCCTTTGTTCCTTGATTGAAACCACTTTTAGACTAAAGACCCACCAGATGAGTGAGTGAATCTCTTGTTCCAAACTTTTGAGCTTATTATGTACTCATTCTTTCTTGATACCTTGCTAGCTTAACATTGTTTGATGAAATGCCTTGATATTGGCCCTGGTCTATCCTTGAACATGTGAACCTTAATTGAGGCCAAAGGCCTAAGTTGAGGGTCGCTACAGTTAATAGCCCTGGGTTGAGGCATGTTTATATGTACTTCACCTGAGGCTAAAAGCCTGTGTCGAGGGTGGTCCTTATTGTGGCAAAGTAATAATAATAAGGTAGTTTGAAAATCAAGAAAGATATGAAAAAGCATGAATCAAGTGAAGAAAAAGAAAATAAAAGTACCTGAGTTGAGGAAAAAATAGCAAAAATGAGCCTTAAATCGAGGTACAGTTTAAAAAGAGAAAGAAAGCGCTCGAGAAAAGTTCAAAATAGGAGAATAAGGGTAGAGTGATTAAATATGGGTTAGATTATGAAAGCAAAAAAGGTTGGTAAGCATGGTTCAAGGATAGCTTTTAGTCAAAACTTGACCAAAATACAACACCAAAGCACTTAGAGCCTATATTGAAAGCCTATAAGTCCTAAAGTGATCCACCTTCACTTTATCACCAAGCAAGAAGATGAGTATAAAGACAAGCCGATGGTATTAGTCTGTATGCATTGAATTTCTATTGTGAGAGTGAAAATACTTCCTTAGTTCTTGAAATCTAAATGCTTTTGAGTAAGGGACTTCTTTCCAGTAAGGGCATTTGCATTACATGAGTAGCATATGGCTATACTAGCAATTGTGGACAGTTGATGCTCCTTAGCTTTCATTAGTTGGATTGCCAAGAATCTCATTATAGTCATGTTTGCTAAATAAGTTCACAATCCTGTTTTGAAAATTATAGTTGGGTACTTGAATCTAAGGAGTTGAAATATATGCCATTAGCATCGTTACTATGAATTTGTCTTTGTCTACGTAGATTGAGTCATCCCTTTGAGGATAAGCAATGATTCTAAGTTGAGGATGTTGATGTGGTATCAAAATACATCATATTTGGTACCTGAAACAAGGGATTTTTGTGAGTTCTTGAAGCGACTTTTTAGTGTTTTGATGTGTTTTTGTGTTAATCTTGCAGAAAAGTTAGGTTGGCATGATTTTAAAGAAAA
>JAOTQJ010036454.1:0-15558 GCA_025642045.1 Solanum sejunctum
TTACAGCTCCAATATTATGGCCACCAAAAGAATTATCTCAAAGGTAATTAAAAGATTCAGTATACAGTTTTGATGGGTGGTACCCCAAGGGGGTTTGTTATGAACCTGTCATAGGGAGGATCTTGATACAGTATTATAGGTGGTAGCCCAAGGGGGTTCATATAGAACCTGGCATAGGGACGATCCCAATACAGTTACCACTGATCAGTTGGTCATATGATTACAATACAGATTTTACAGTAAAGGTAAAATGATATAAAGGACGTAAAGTACATGATTCCACAAGTATAACTAAGGGTGGTCCCTGATCTTCCACAAATGCATAGTTTTATTTGAGTTGTTACTTTATATACAGTATATACTTCCTTACATACTCAGTATATTATCCCGTATTAACGTCCCTTATGGGGGACCTGCATTTTATGCTGCAGGTACAGGTGCTAGTAGATCTCCCCAGTAGGACTACAGGATATTCAACTGCTGTCATCAAGCTCCAGGTTACTTTGAGGCTTTATATATGTCTAGAGATTACATGTTTTTATTGCACAGTTTGTTGAGGTAGGGCCTGTCCCGACCCTTGTTAGATGTTTTTCTTTATTTAGAGGCTTTGTAGACTTTGTAAAACACAGTGAAGTCATGTCTCGTACTTTAGGCAGCATAGCCCCAATGACCTAGTTATATGCATTTCTTTTTGGCTTGTTATCACTGTTTATCTCCTTAAAGGCATGTCAAATATAGAAACCCCTTCTAATATGTACATAACACATATAGTTACAGGTTGGTTCTCCCGAGCCTTATCGGGAATGGGTGCTAGTCCGCCTTACGGGACTTTGAGTCATGACAAATATGCCCCAGAAATGCCATAGACTTCAACCAAAACTCTCACTTAGAAAACTTAGCGTATAACTACTGATCCTTAAGGGTCTGAAGGATGACTCTAAGATGGTCTGCATGCTCTTCCTTATTACGGGAGTAGATCAGAATGTCATCTATGAACATAATAACGAACATATCTAGGTACGACTCAACACCCTGTTCATAAGATCCATGAAATTTGCTGGTGCATTTATTAGCCCGAAGGACATGACCAAAAACTCATAATGAACATATTAGGTTCAAAAAGCTGTCTTAGGAATTTCTTTCTCTCTAACTTTAAGCTGATGATATCCAGATCTAAGATCTATCTTGAAAAAATAGGTGGCACCCTGAAGTTGGTCGAATAAGTCATCAATTCTTGAAAGAGGATACTTGTTCTTAGAGGCGACCTTATTCAACTGAGCATAATCTATGCACATTCGAAGAGCATCATCCTTTTTACACACGAAAAGAATTAAAGCACCCCAATATGAGACACTTAGTCTAATAAAACTCTTATCTAAGAGATCTTTCAGCTATACCTTTAACTATTTTAGCTCCGAATGAGCCATATGGTATGAAGGTATGAATATGGGCTGAATATATGGAAGAGTGTCTATCCTAAAGTCTATCTCCCTATTAGGAGGGACTCAGGGAAAATCTTTAGATAAAACTTCTAGGAATTCATTCACAACAAGAATAGACTAAAGAGATGGTAATCCTGAACTCTCACTAAGTGGTATATACACCTTTTAGAGATTAACTTTCTAGCTTTGAGATATAGGACAAACTGACCCCTTGGGAAAACTCAGTTACCCCTCCATTCTAAGACTAGTTCGTTGGGAAACTAAAACTTGACTACTCTGGTTCTGCAATCTACGGAGGCATACTCCATATGAAGTTAATCCATGCTTAGGATGACATCAAACTCTACTATATCTAACTCCACCAAATAAGCTACAATAATCTTATGATAAACTGAGACTAGACAGCCCCTAGGGATTCTCTGGTCCAAAATAGACTCTCCAGTAGGAGTAGAAACACCGAAAGGCTTAAGAAGACACTCTAGGTAGATCCCAAACTTCACAGCTGCATATGGGATCACAAATGACAATGTGGCTCTTGGGTCTAACAATGATAGACATCATAAGTAATGATTTTGAGCATATCCGTAACCACATCTAGAGAGTTCTCCTGGTCTTGTCTGGTGCACATGGCATACAAGTGGTTTGTGCCCCCACTTATCCCTGCTGTAGTACCCCTATGAGGTGGCTTACCCTGTGGTGTCGAAGTGACTGTCTGTGATCTGGTGTCTCTCATATTCTGCTTTCCCATAGGACAATTCTTCAAGAAATACCCCACCTGACCACAATTGAAATAATCATTCGTGCCTGTAAGGCACTTTCCAGGATGAGATCTACCACGCTTACCCCAAGTAGGTTAGCGGTTCGATCCTAGAGCTATGCTACCCTGTGACTAGCTGCCCGAAAACCTATTGTACTAGATCCTTAGTGCAAGTTCACTAATGGATGAGGGTGTTAGTTCGGCTATCGTAGGCTGGAAAGATGAGTGACCTCCACCTCCAATCTCTCTCTTACCTGACTCCTAGCCTGATGTCTTAGCCCTCTTACTTCTGAACTCCTCTCTATCCTGCATCTTCTCCTCCTCTACCTGTTGCACATATATCATCAAACGGGTTATATCCATGTCTGCAATCAATATCACATTCTTTCCCTCCCTCTTAGTCATTCGAGAGAGCCCAGACACGAAGAGGTCCATCTTAGTACACATATCTGCCACCACAGCTGGAGCATAACGGGATAGCTAAGTAAACTTAAGGCTATACTCCCTTACACTCAAATTTTTTTGCTTCAAGTTTAGAAACTCTCTCACCTTAGCCTGTCTCATCTCATGGGGGAAGTACTGTCCTAAAAAAGTTTCCTCAAACACTGTTTAAGTAATAGTTGGGGCCCCATTTATTTTAATCTATTTTCGCTGGTCAAACCAAAGTCTAGCTACCCCCTTAAGCTGATCGGCAGCCAACTCAACCCGTTCAGCATTAGCTATACGCATCACCTAAAACACCTTCTGAAGCTCTTCAATAAAATTCTCAGGATCCTCCTTCACATCAGACCCCATGAACTCTGATGGATTCGTCCTCAAGAACTCTTGAACTCTGGCTGTATCCGGCCCATCATTCCTGCCATTTCCCAAGCGACCTCCCTGGTTAGTGACTGCCTGAGCCAAAAGTTTGAATGGTTTGACGAAGGTAATGTCAGCTTGCTATGGCTACTCCACAGGCCCAGCTGGGCCCCTAGGTTCCTCAGGAATTCTGCCAAACTAGTTTGCGTTCCTCCTGGTTGGGCATCCTCTGCCCCTGACTAGTCCATTAGCTCTGTGAGGAGGCATGATATGAAAATATGGTGTGAATGCACGAGTTAGAAAGGAGTCCACAAAGATATACTTTGAAGCACGAGACAAAGAATGACAATCAATGATGACAATTTCTAATATATTCCGTAGCCTCTATATCATAGATGTAGTATGATTCACACCCACAATACAAATTTTACTAGACACGATTTCATAAACTCCCTAAGACCTCTATGCTCTAATACCAAGTTTGTCACACATCGAGCCTATACCCTAGACATGGATGGCACTCGAAAACCTTTGGTCCTAAGTGAACCACTTGACCTGGATACTTACTCAGCGGAAGACTTATAATAGTGGAAAAGGGCTAATTAAAAGCAATAAAAAACTTCATATCTGTCTGCATAATTGAAGGAAAAGGCTCTTAAGCAATGTCTGAGTAACTGAAAATTAAAATACTACATATGATCTATGGAACTTCTACAATTACTATCTGAAAGGACTACTGAGATAGGCCCCAAGTAGTCAAAACTGAAAGTAAATGCTGAAATAAAATAACATGAACATAGGAGCCTTGGACTGAGAAGAGGCCTCACCAATAACTGATAGCTGTCAGGTTTTCAACGGAGCGGCTACTAAGGAACTCTGTCACCTGTGTTTGCATCATAAAATGATGCAGGTCCTAAGAAAGTCAGTACATGAAATGTATGGTATGTAAGATGGCCAAAACATTTAATAGGGATATCATAATGCATCTCAAAAGACATAATCATAATATTAGTGAAATAACAATCATCATAAGGCTTGTCTGCTGAAAATAACATGCTGAAAACTGATAAGTGAAACTTAGTTTCTTAGCTTGAAGAGTTTCTTTAACCGATAACCATCATTATGAGCTTCATGGTGGTACAACATCTTGCCCACGCTGCCAGAGCCATTCCATACTTTGCCGGGGTAAGAAATAAAAACTAGGGGAGTGGATCTATACCAAAACTGGGTCATCTCAGTGGCTAAAGAGGAAGGCACCGTAGTACAATCCTATCCTATATTGGCTACATAGTTTATGAGTTCGAATAATTTATTCTACTCTCACCAATATCGGTGCTCAATACTACTCCCAAAATGTTTTATATAGCTCATAAATTTTAAATAATGAATTCTTGGAATCTTATCTTTCGGGGACTTAGCCTAGCTTACTAGTTAGCTTCCTTAACTGGAATCTTTAACTTTACTGAACTAATATCTTTCATGCACTTTCAAACATGCTAGCTTATTCAGCTAAAATATTAAGAAAATGTTCAAGAAAGTCATTCTTTAACTTGATTTAACTACTTATATACAAACGTTTCTTTTCTTGGATAAATTTCAAGATTTTAAAGAAATACATCATTTACAGTAAAGATTGTACAATAATGCAAATTTATACTACAATTAGGAAGAAGACATGATTTCATATCAAAAGAGTGCATAATCCAACATCTAGATCGGATTTACTCATATAGCATGAAATATTCTTAAATCTTATAATTTAATTGAATTCTTGTATGAAATTGGTGAATCTAAATCCAAAAATAATAATAATATAGATTTTGATAGGTCTTACATACTTTGAAAGGACTTTCTTGAAGAATTGGAGAAATCCCTAAGCGTTACTATCGTTCTTGAGTTCTTGAGTGAACGTTCTTGGAAGGGTTCGCTTGTTTGAGAGAATTGAATGAAGAAATAAACATTTCAGGGACTAAATACAACTTAAAACTGGATTAGTTTAGGATATGGGGTGTGAGAAAAGTCATAATTACCCCTCCCCTAAAAAAATGAAAATTGTCTCCTCCTGCACTAGTGTGTGACGCGCACTAGTGCTTTTTAGCACTTTTTCGTGAATTTCTCACTTTTCGTAAACTTTTTGAAAAAAATCAAAGTGTGGTTCCATGTCTACTCCACATCGCGGAAGGGGGCGCGGAAACTCCACTATTGAGCTTTCTTGAAAAAAATAATTCATACTTTTTTTGAGTTTTTATCGAGTCGTGATCATTTTTCGACTCAAGTTTTTGCACTGATCGTAAATTCGATCTTGGATTTGTAAACGGAGCAAGGGAAGTCACAATTACGCATAAGGTCATTCTAGGGGTATTTTCATCATTTCATGAGAGCGTTACATAAAAAGTGCCACATGTCAGATCTACAATTCTTCTTGAATTTCAGTTTAAAAATTAATTATTTGTAGTTAATTTAAATTATAAATTCAACTTTCAAAATAAAATATAGAAATATAAAAAAGTTTGCAACTTAAATAATAATATTTTTAGAAAATAATTTTTACAAATAAAAGTTATTTATGTATGTAGTTGGAAAAAGAGAAACATATTCTTTCATCCTCAATTAAAAATAGGTAACTTTTAGTACTATCTGTGGATAAAAATTAGAATATATTTAAAATTTAAAATATTATTTAGTCTAATGCAAAGATCAAACTAAAATATGAACATAAAATAATTTTACGTATATTGAGAGGTTGATTCTTTTGAATAACTATCCCACCGTTCCATAATTCTAAATTATACGTATGATAGTATAAAGTTTATTCATAATTTATTATAATTAGATTACAAATAAAGATGTAGTTTACTAAAAATATTTTGTTTGGAACTTTTTCAAAGTTACATGAAACTATAAAAGGATAAATTTTATTTCTAAAGATACAAGTTTCAAATTAACTTTTAACAAAGATGAAATTTACTGAAAATTAATAATATTAATTTTAGACGGTCATATAAATAAATTAATAATTTTTAATAATTAATTATTTAAATTAATAGTAACATGTTAATAATAAATATTAATTACTTTTAATTTAACATGGTTATTTTTTATAATACCCACATGTTTTTATAATATCCGCGCAATGCATGAGTACATATACTAGTATTTATAGAAAGATGTTTATATAGTATGAGATGGAAATAGTATAAGTATGTACCAATTAGACCAATTTAGATATAATTAATGAATATTCACTTTAGTTTATCCTTACCAAAAATAGAAAGATTACATAGTTCTTTGTGTACTAAAAATTTTACGCCATTAGGTAAAGTTGATGTACTATTGTAGGTTACTTATTTTTTCTAAGTTTGCTTCTTTTCTTTTTATTTTTTTTTATTTTATTTTCTAAAATTTAAAATAACTTCTATAAACTCATTTTAAGTTGAATTCTCGATCAAAATCTTCTCCTTATGTTTTTTTTTTGCTTGTCTTTTTAATTCCATGTTCATATCTCTTTAATGTGATACTTGAATTTTAATATTTTTATGCAAATCTTTATCTGATGTTTCGATTTTAAATGTTTCTTCAAGTTTTTTTCTTAAAAAAGAAAGAAAAATTTAACATCATTCGCAAAATTTTCACAGGTTAATTATGAATTTTGATGCATATATTCCTCTTCAAGATTAACAAGAGCATGGAAGAATTAGTTCTTGCAATTTTAATAGTATTTGAGGTGAAAATTATTTTATTAATTATGATGATTTTGTTGTGAGAGAAATATGTATAAAAGTTATATCTGATTTATATCGTAAAAGGAAATAATAACTGATTTAGTTAGAGTAAGAATTCTAGTTTTAATATTTTTTCCTAAATATAAATTATATAAATCTGATTGTAATTATTAATTTGCCTGATATTGTAAAATATTTTATACACTGATAATGCATGAAAATTAAATTCTTACATGAAATATAACTTTCAAATTTCTACAAACGATATTCTCTATATTTTAATTTATTTATTTGATTTTTAATTTGACATAAAATTTAAAATTTACTAATAATGTATAGAAGATTTTTTAATCTTAAACGAAAGACTGAAACAGACTATCCACATTTTTTTAAAAATATAATTTCTAGGGAGGTCAAAGGAATAATCATTCACGTGCATGGGGCCTAATGTCTCACTCAAAATAGAGAAAATGAGAAACGAATATTGTATTAGGGAGCCCAAAGGGGTAATTATTCACGTTTAATTATTTTCACTTGGCACTTTGTTGTCCAAATTGCTTAGAATCAAAAGTTTATTTTGATATAAAACTTAAATTTGATTCGTTTAGTTCGGCCTATTTTAAAATGAAGCGAATTGTAATTCAAATTGAATCTAAAACTTAAATTTGAATTTGGCAAGTTGGATTATAATTCGATTTTTGCCTCATTTTAATTCAATCACTTTAGTCGTTCAATTATCCATTTTGATTAGTATCAAATTCAATTCTATTCACTCATTTGATAGATCTAGCCGTAGCTATGTTTTATTTAAAAAAACATAATTGTAATTGATTTATGTAAAATTAATTACATAGTTATTAATTTTGAGTAATGCAAAGAAGATAAAGTAATACGTTATAAAGGAAAAATATTTTCGTTCTAAAACAAAAGAAAAGAAGAGGAGTTTTCTGTAAATATGATAATAATGGTTCTTTAATACCATTGATAGTCACTTTAGGTTTCTGAAATTCAACTCTCTTTTTTGCAACTCCTTCCCCTCAAAATCCTAAATAAGTTGGCTTTTGTGAACAATATAAAAGATACCAACAAAAACAAAAGAAAAAAAAATATTAATAACTTCCTCCTTTCTTCTTAGATATTTTTTGGGCAATCTCCAAACTTTCAGCCACGAGTGTACGTGTTTGAAAGTAGCTATAGAATCTTGGGGAGTGACCGGCTAGAGCGATTTGTATCGGAGTCGGGCCAAAATCGCTTTCAAGACAGTAGTTTGCCATGACATAATATTTGTGACAAGTTATTTAATTCTAGTCTAATATCAATATTATAGCATTTTTTCCAACAATTTATTCTTGCGAAAACAAATGCAGAGAAAATCGAGCATCAAGCTGATTTCAACATGAAAAGTGACATAGAAAAGGAAAAATAAAAACAGAATCAAAGTGCAATCTCAGCAGATTCAATACACTAATTCCTCCCCCCAATTTAACAATCCGCAAGCTTGATCTCCACACAACCAATAGAGAGACCTTCACCAACTTTCTTTGGAACCAAAGTCACTGCAATAGTCTCCTCATTTTCCAAACCAATGTCCTCCAACAGTTCAGTTAACGCGAGTTGCAAAGTAGCAGTCGCTATATGATCTTTATCACCAACTTTGTGAACATGTGGCAAGCTCGTATAGCTCCCCGCATACTCTATCTTGTCAAGCTCATCTGCTTTCACGTTCTTGTCCACGTTCACGAACACATCGAACCTTACGTATTCTCTATTATCATATTTTATGTAGCTGAATGTTAGTAACTCCTCTTGTTCATTTTTCTCCTGCTGAGTCCTCGAGGAAGCCGGCCTATCAATGGAAAATGAAATGGTTTTGTCCAGCTTAAAGATTGGGAATATCTTGGCCGCTGATGGAAGTGAACCTGTATTCACTTTCCCATCTGTGTTCTTTCTGTTTGGCTTGAAGTTACGCCACACGATGGGGCTTGGAGCATAATCATATCCCATTTTCTTTGTGTCCAAACAGTCTCGCACTTTCACAAGGTAAGGGTTTTTGTTCTCATCATAGAAAAAGAATTCTGTGTCCAACCAATCATTTTGCGAGAGATCCCGTCTTTTCCCTCCGATTTGTTTCCATTCATTCCACATCCGGTCCACATTGCTGTGATGGCAATAGAAAACCGGGTCCAAAGCAGCTGAGTAGAAATTACCCATATCCTCACCGTATGACTTTTCACAGTTAGATAAAATTGAACCTTGCTTTGTACCGACCCAAATGTGTACAGGAGTGTGAGGGATATTTTCAATGGTTCCCGGAGCTTCCTGGGTACTCCCGAGAACATAACGGCCACCGAAGAATAAAAGAGGGCATGAAGCATTAGTTACCATTTGACGGTACATTATAGTTAAGTTATTAGCCATCAACTGTAGTTCAGTTGTTTGGACTTGGTCACCGAAAGAACCAAGGTCCATAACGGTTTCATTGCGGACTTGAGGATTACGTCTTTCGTCATAAAGGGGAGACCTTTCACAATCGAACATGGGAGGTAAGCGCATGCCTCTTGGAAGGTCCCAATTCCAATATGGCAAAGCAAAAGTTGGATCATCAATGAGTTTTCCCAACATCCTCTCGTAGAAGTACAAGTACCATCTATGAAACGGGAAGAAAAGCCATGATTGATGAACTTGTAACACTTTGCCACCAATTTTATAAGCACCGTTACAATAAGCACAATGAATATTAGCTTGTTGCTTAAACCCAATAGGGTTTGAAGGTTCTTTCTCATCAAGTTCCTTCATTCGGGTTACAGCCAATTTGTACTTGGCAATAAACTCCTCATCAACAGTATGAGCAGGCTGACGGATACGGAGCTCAGTCATAGAAGGGAGCTTGTAATATGGAATGGTGTTCATGTTAGACGGTATAGGAGGTGGGCAACAAGTATAGGGTACTAGAGGACCATCAGGCGTTATAGAGGCTACACCACAAGATTTGAAATCAGGGGGAGGTGTGGGAGCCGCGTTGGCCGTTAATGGTACAAGATTAGCAGTACCGAGACCTCCTAGGCCTAAAAGTACATTTCTCCTATCAACAACGTCAAGGTTATCTTTTTCATGCTTGTTGGCGTTGCATGAAACCTTGAAATGCTGATTGCGCCTTCTCTGGGGGAAAAGCTGAGAGGGTTTTGATAAGAAAGATGATTCGGAGGTATTGGAGAAAGAAGGGGGGATACACAAAGGTAGAAAAGAAGAAGCCATTGCTGGGATGAGTGTTTTTGTTTTTGCTTTGGTTTCATCACTACTTATAGACACTATTCATGGTACCCACTACAAACGTAAAACATGCAGCTGATTGTTAGTCGACATCTTAGAAATTTCTGGACCTACGTTCTAGTGGTCATCTTGGAAAATTAAAATATGTATCAAGTTTATTTGTTTTGTTTTGTTCTTTAGTAATAATTATTTTTTGAAATAATATATATTAAATAATTACCTATTTCTTAGTTGTCATTTTAAAAATCAAAATATATATTGTTATGGAAAGAAATTTTCAGATTTAGAGAGACTCTAATTAATAGTAATTGATTTGAGTCATGTTGTGAAATTATTATATGCATTTACTTATTGTAACTCAGATGATTGATATATGTTCTGATTAGTCTGCAATCCCAAGACCATGAAATTCATAATCTTGAACTTGACTTATCAAAATTATATCTTGAATAAAGAAGACTTGATGAAATATTATTAATGAAGTGAAAGTAATGATAAAGAATGATGAATCAAATATATTTCTGGATTGAGTGTCACGTTTCGACACGGTATATTTGGATCAGGTGTCACATTCCAACATGATATATTTGCATAGAGTGTCATGTTCTGACACGATTATTTGGATTAGAAGTTACGTTCTGACACAGTATATTTAGATCGGGTGTCACGTTCCAATATGGTATATCTGGATCAGGTGTCACATTCCGACACGATATAAATTAGATCAGGTGTCAGGTTTCGGCATGATAATGTTAAAGGAGAACATATTAAAGTGATTTAATATACTCAATCTCAATGAACCTATCTCCCAAAAGAAGTGTGTTTTGAAAGCGTGAGTCCTCATGTGTATTCTTGATATTGTTGACTGATTATGTACTTGTTTCATTGTGTTGTAACTTATACTTGTTTCTTATTGGTTGTCTTTGTTAAGTACTATTGTTGATTTCTTGATATTACTTTCTGTATATTTGTTTCTATTTGGAGTCGGCCAATGATATCATGTGGATGTACTGACTCCTACTTGTATTTTTCTTTGTTTGCTTTTGTAAAGTGCAACGAGTGTTCTATCGACTTTGATTGTCCTCAGCTCTAGCAGATCATCGGGATATCAGATTTCAAGGTGAAATAACATTCTAGCTCGTGTTGGATTCTATCAATTATGGTATGATGTCCTTAGTTTTCGGATGTAAACTATTTTATTTATCTATTTTGGTGTTGCTACTCTTAGACTTGGTATTTGAGATTATATGTACTTGATGTGATGATTTTCAGATTTTGGGAAAACGTTCTGTAGTAGACTCATAATTTGTTATTTCTTGCTTTATAAATTGAACAACTATATAGATTGGAATTTGTATTTTTGATTCTCCCACCTAGGAGGGTAAGAGTGGATGTCAATGCCGACCCATTTTGGGTCGTGACATAAAACTAAGGAAGATGTAAGAGAAGTAGTGTAATATCTATTATTTTCACTTATTCTTTCTTCATGTCTTCTTACAAGAAAGGAGAAGTATTTATAATTATGTATACTTGGTCACTAATTGATATCTCATTGCCATGTATATATTTTATATGCCAAGTATATTATATGGATGATTAAGTTATAACACAAGGTAAAATGTGTGTACGTATATTCATCTTACACATAATGTATATTGTGTATATATTTTTGTTACCATAAAATATATTATGTGCACATTTATGTTACAACGTAATATATTTATTAAGACATCCATTTACAACATATTGAATATATTCATTTTGTTTCCCTCCAGTACGTAGCTAAATTATTTTTGAAAAAATATATATTGACTAATTAATATAAACAAATTAAAGTGAAGAGCATATATATATGTATTCTAATGTGATTTCTTAAATTAGATCTTTTTTATATATTGAAGAGAGTAAAGAAAAATATTTATTGAAACATGTTCATTATTTATTAATTATGTCTTGAATTTCTGCTTGTATATACTATGAAATTCGTAATCCATATTGATGTAGGAAATTCTTATCCTAATAAATTTCGAAAAGGAATATAATATATTAATCCTTCTAGGATTGGAAAATCCTTTTTCTTATAGGTTTGCAACTAATTGAAAATTTATATTTAGAATATGTAGTTAAGTATTCTAAAGTATTGTAAAACTTCTTCTTTTTTTTTCATTCATAGGGGTGATCCTCGTTAAATTCTTGTATTATTTTCTGTTTTATTGTCTTTGTTTATAATTATGTATTAACTAATCCATGATATTTCCGCAATAAAACATGATTAACATTCAAATGATATTAGATAATAAATAAGGCCGGTATGATAATTAAAACATATACCAATTTTTCAAGGAATGTGTTAATTCAAAAAAATGAAAAGTAAATGTTAAAGAGGAATTGGGGAGGTTGAATAATTGTACTATTTCCTCCATTGACTTTTACTTGTCTATTTTAAATTTTATATCTCTTAAAAAATAATAATTAATTTGAAGATTTTATCATAATACTCACATTAATTGGTGTTTAGTCATATATCATGAGAAAATATTTGAGGAATAATTGATTAATCTAGAGAACAAAACATGAAAAAAAAATTATATCTTTTTTTTTGGGCTAAAAGTGATAAGTTAAAATGTATTTGTGTAGAAATGAATAGAGAGTAGAGTAGTTAAAGCTAGAAAAGTAAATGCAGATATAAGGAATGGATAGAATATAAAACCACACTTACATGAAATTATAGAGTTAAAGTTAAAAGATAAAATTGTGCAGTTATACTTTATGCAAAAAGTATTTTCAATAATGAAAATAATAAAATACAACTCAAGAAGTGAAAAGTGAATTGAAAAAAATAAATTCTAAGTTATTTCTCAAATTTTAAATATAAATTTAAGTTCAATTTTGAAATTTTAATAATCAAACACTGATTTTAAAATAAAATAAAAAAATATTTTTTTAAAAAAAGTGAATACAATTTTTTTTTCTGGCCAAACAGGTCCTTTAATCATGTACCAAAATTAAGATGACAATTGACTACTGTAATACTTCTTATGTCATGTCACGTAACTGACGTAAGTGTGTAAATATCGATTCGAATGACAAATTATGTATTAAAAAATCTTATTAATTTATTGGTTCTGAATTATTGGAGAAATAATACTTTAAAGATTTTATAATTTTTTTTATTAGATGAACTGTTGAGTTTTCTGATTTTAAAATTCTGAATAACGATTACACCTGTAATGCAATAAGATTATACTATAAGAATTCTTAATTTTAAATGCAGACCGTATTTTCTTTTATATTTTATAAAGTTGCTAACTTCATGAGCCATATGTTATTAAAGAGTGTCAATCAATATTTTCTTATTAAAAAATTTATATTATATATATATATAACATAATGATATTTTTTTACTTTTTTGTAAATTTACTTTTTTATATTTTAATACGTTTTAATAAAAAATTTTACTTCATCACTGACTTGGTGGAGTTGGTACTTTCTAAATTCCTTGGCTAGCTGGGGCTCTACTATCAGTGTGGGCTGACGTTATTTTTCATTATGAAATATTGATATGATGCTAGTGCATCTAGTTAAGTTTGCTACAATTACAGAAGCAAGAAAACAAATATATTTTAGCAATAATGCATTTGAATTTATTTTTACTGGTAATTTGTGTAGATTTTTATGCATGAACGTAGTGTAAATGTGAAAAAAAGAGAAAGTAAAATAAGTTAGAGATGCATTTTCTTCTATTACGAAAAATTATAATAAATATATTATTGATTTGATATATCGATCTAATATATTTACAAATCAAAAATTAATAAATTAAATTAATAATTCATAAAATCGAAGTGAGTCGATTGTTTGTACCTTTAATACCATGATAACATAAACTCCCCCAAACATAAAATTAAATATTTTTTCCGTTTAAAAAAGAATGACCTACTTACCTTTTTAGTTTGTCTAAAAAATAAGTCATTTCTTTTTTGACAATATTTGTAATAAATGTCAATGTGATAGAAAGTAAATTGCAATCATAAATAAATATGAAGAAATATAATTTTATTGATAAACAATGTAGCCACAAATGTGTTTAGATAAACGCGCTTTCACATCTTCTTAACCCGAAATGGCTGGGGAGAGGAAAGGTTCTCGCTTGATTATTCTTTTTCTAAATTTTATCTTTGATTTAAGGGTCATTAGTGACATATTTCTCAAATTGGAACGATTTGAACTCGATCTCCATCGTAATTCGAGGGTCGTTAATGACGCATTTATCGAACTAGCTGGAATGGTTTGGGCTTGATTTACATGAAAGGATTTTGTGAAACTTCTAGACTATATGGTTGTGAAGAAGAGTTCAAACATATTTGGATCTCTTCTTCGTGAATGTTCCACAAATTTGTGGAATTTTTGAGTTGTCTTTTCAAGGAATATAATACCCTTCAATATATATAAAGGGTTAGGACAGAGTAGCCTTCAAGAAACTATAACTGAAATATAACTCATCTTGTAGTGTCCTAAAAAATTTTGATGTCTACATACAATATCTTAGTTATAACTTTCTGTTAGCATGTCTAAATCCACAAAATTAAGGGTTTGTTTGAAAGTCACCTGGTAATTAGAATTGGTATAATTAACAAGATAGTGATTACCACTTTTACAGTCGTACAACTTAATAATTACTTGTTTGTTTGTCACAATGCAATTGTAACACCTCATGAAATAACGAAAATACCCCTAGAATTAATCTTATGCATAACGTGTCTTCCCTTGCACTATTTGGGAATTCGAGACTGGATTTGCGATCAGTGCGACAAATTGAGTCAAAAAATAGTCTAATCTCGACAAAAACTCGAAAAATGCGAACTATTTTTAATCTTCAAGAAAGCTCAAAACAGTGGAGTTTTCGCGCCCCTTCAGTAACGGGGAGTGGACGTGGAACCACATTTTGTTATATTTTTGAATTTCGACGAGAAGTGAGAATTTACGAAAAAGTGAGAAATAACACTAGTGTGTGTCGGGCACAAGTGTATTTTGAGAGTAGTTTTATTCTTTTAATAGGAAGAGGCAATTCCGAATTTTTTCACACTCCATATCCTAAATTAGTCCATTTTAAGTCCCTAAAATGTGATTTTTTTTCACTCATTCTCTAAAAACAAGCAAATCCTTTCAAGAACTTACGCTCAAAAATTCAAGAAACGATAGTAGGGGCTTAGGAATTTCTCCAACTCTCCAAGAAATTCCTTCCAATGTATGTAAGGCCACTCTAAAATTATTATTTTAGAATATTTTAAAAAGTATAAATTTGGTTTACATCCCAGAAGTATGTTCAAGTCTTGATTGAAATTACATTCATGTAAATCCTGTAAAGTTAGTAAATTTCTTTACGTATGCATAGATTCTTGTTAAAGATGGATGATTCTTGATTCTTTAATTTTTATTTGAATTATTGATTTCAAGATTTAAAGTTATAGAAGATTTCCTGTGAATTTCAGATGGGTTTTCATGAACACCCAAGAAGCTTATAGTTTAAGACAAGTTAAAGAATCCTTTTCTTGAATTATTCTTGCAT
>JAOTQJ010036484.1:0-15552 GCA_025642045.1 Solanum sejunctum
AAAGGTGGTCTCTTATCCACAATCAATGCATAATTTCATTTGAGTTATATTTCATGTACAGTATTTGTTGCCTTACATATCTAGTACATTATCTCGTACTGAGTCCCTTCCGGGGGACCTGCATTTCATGCTGCAGGTACACGTGCTAATAGATATTCCCAATAGTGTTCAGGACATTCAGCTGCCAATACCAAGATCCAAGTTGTTCCGGAGCTTTGTGTGTGTTTTAAGTTTATATATTTATATTATACAATTAATTCAGACGGGGCCTGTCCAAAATATTTATGGATACTTTCTCTCGACTAGAGGCTATGTAGACTATGTAAACTAAGGTGTGGTCATGTCTCGTACATTAGGCACCGTGGCCCCAATGGCCTAGATATATCCATCTCCATTTAGCTTTTTATAACCATTTATCTCCCTATAAGCACGCCAAACATAGAAAGTTAATTATAATATGTAAACAAGCGAATAGATATAGATTGGTTCTCCCGAGCCTTATCGACAAGGGTGCCAGTCCGCCCTAACGGCAACTTGGGGCGTGACACTAAAACTTGGGATTTTGTGTGTTCTCAATGAAAATTTTGTGATTTTTATGTGTTTTTGTGTTTATTTTTGCAGTAAAACATGATTAGCATGATTTTGAGAAAGTTATAGACTTTTTTGGTTTTTGAGGACATACGAGACCCTTTACGATTCGTAGAGTCTTCTATGAGTGGTAATGGTAGTTTTATGAAGATTTCCAGTGTTGGATAAAAGTCTAACAATTTTAAGTTCAGCCACACAAGACTTCTTTATTCACTCTACGAGTCCTATTGAGGGGTTTCACGGAAATTTCCAAAGGAGGATCAGAGAAGGACTAAAAGATACAGATGAAGACTACGAGAGGCCAATGCAAGTTGTAGATTAGACTATGACTCATGAGGATATTTTGTAGCAGTGAAGTCCAAGGTTCAAGAAGTTGAACAAGAAAGCTCGAATATGACTCGTATACCCAGTTACGAGTTGTAACTATAAGCCACAAAAGATGATGATCAGTTTTTCTAATATTTTAGGGACTTATTCATAAATACTATAAGTAGTATAATTAGTTTATTTTTAGTAAGAATTACAATAGACTTAGATAGAGAGCATGAAATTAAAGCGTTTTTAGGGTTATAAACTTGGAGACTAAATATTGGAGAAGAGAATACACTTGTGGATTCATTGTATCTTTCAACATTGTGATTGTCAATACAAATTTGGTCTGCTTATTCTTCAATCTATTTGGATAAGAGATTATTTATGTTTTCTCAATTTATAGTTTCTTTATCTTCCCATAACATGAGTGGCTAAACCCGTAACTTGGGATTATAGGAACTATGAATATATAACCAAATAAACTCAAATTATTTATAATTCCTTGAAAGGGTATTTGCATGTATTAATCAATTCTTTTCATTTTGCATATTTTCTAGTGGTGGCTAACATTACAACTTGCCTAGTGTTACCTTTCCGATCCGGGTGGTAATAAATAGGGAAAAAGATTGATTAACAAGATTCGATGATGTGTTCTCATCTAATCAACTGAACTAGACCAAGGGGAGGTTGACTGGGACTATGGCTAATGGTTAGTATACCACACTATGAAGATGAGCCAAGTTGCATAGTGAAATTCGACCTTCGCTTTGACCAAAGGGTTGGCAGAACTTAAGTTACCATCCTGCATGCAATCTAGTTGAAATTTGTGATATCCGGGGATGTTGAGTTAGTTCATCATGGGAAACACAACACCCAAGTTGCTCTCCATTATTTATTATCTTCCATTTTTGTTAGTTTAGTTTAATTTCTTATCGATCATTGCACGCCTACCTTTTTAAGGAATTGACTTAGTTAATACTTGAATTGTTTATTAATAAATCAATTTTAAAAGTCTTTGTATTCTTTGTGGGGTTCGACCCTAACCTTGGTTAGGTTTATTACTTTGACAAATGATCACTCTATCCTCAATAGAGACTGGGTTTACAAGTTGTATTATACTTTACTACTCGTAACCCCATCTGATAGAAATTTCCAGTGAGCATGAATAATGTACACTCCAACCACGAGCCTACTTTACGAGTCATAAGTGGGGTTTGCGGAACCCAGGTATGTTTTTGAATTTTTCTAAGTGTTGAGTGGGTCTACGAGATTAGGACTTACGAATCGTAGACCAAGCTACGACTCGTAATCATAGTTTTGTAGACCCGATATGGTAAATTTTAAATGTTGACCCAGTAAGGTATAAAAGGGGAGTCAAAATATTTTGACCCCACTTTTACCCTAATTTACCAAAATTTCCCCACTTCTTTTTGTTCTATTTTTTTTCCATTCAGTTTTTCAGCTTTAGTCGGTGTTTTCCATTAAGAAATTCTGACCACACCTAGGGTTTCTTGGCTACTCATTCTTTCTCTCTTTTTCAAGTCTATCATCACTTGTGGTAAGTTCTTGATTTTATTTTTATTCATTAAACTTGTCTTGTCAGTGTTTGATTATGATGATGGTTATGATGGGCTTGATTATAAGTGTGGATTGTTGGTATATGTGATATGTTAATGAGAGATTAGTGTTATCATCAATTGAATCAATTATTTACGCCCGAAATTAAGTGTGATGGCTTTGATATGGATGATTTAGTGCCTATGGTATCATGTGCCTTGTTTGTGAATATTTGAGTTTATGATTATGAATGAGTTGGTGCTTAATCTTGCTATACTTTCTTGAATGAGAATTGTGAATTTGAAGTAGGTTTGCTTTTGATTGTATTGAAAAATTGAATGTGGAATCAGGAATGGTGGACTTGTGGTTGTTCATTGTTATGCCCATTAAATAATTTATTTGTGTGTCACCGAATGATGTAAAAGAGTCTATGTTTGATGGATTGATGGTTGTTAGTATTGATGCATGATCTTGTGAGAGTCCAGTAAGAAGGATGAATTGATAGGGTATCGATGATACATCTCTTTCAGTGTGGTGAACTTATGCAATCATGTTTGGGGTGCGGGTTATTATGTGCTTAACATATGAGTATTCGTATGCTTGCTTCGACGCTAGTAGGATAGCGTTTGAATTGTTTGTAGGGTCCATGTGATGAACTGGGGTAGTTTAGGTACTTGTAGTTTCTTGTTCACAAGACTCTTTTATGACTCGTAAATGAGTCTACAAATCATAATTGACCCTCGTGGGAAGTTACAGTTACTTGAATTTCTGAGTATTCATCATATGAGAACTTTTACGAGTCGTATGTCACTATACGACTCGTAGACAGGTTTTGTCGACTCTTGCTTATTTTGAATTTACTCTGTAGAACTTTCTACAGAACTAGTTTATGACTCGTAAACCAAAGTACTAGTCATACCTAGGTCTTGTAGAACCCTCCAATGTTCAATATTGTTTTGCACTTTTGGATTACGAGTCTACTTTATGACTCGTAACTCGTTCCTGTATTACCTTTCTGCAACTGATCCAACTGTTGTTTTTGCTTTTTCTTTCCTATTTTTTGGGGTTAATTATCGTTCATCTATTTTTTATTTGTAGGAAATATGGTCTTGAAAGTAAAATGCTCTAAGATTGAGGAGTTTAGGAGGAAGCTCATCGATTAGCTGACTAATGATGAGCGGACCCCCCATTCGAGTCGGTCACTTGAGATCTACGATGTTTTATCAAACCCCGAGGTTAGGGTATGATAGACTAGAGCAACTGCTACTAGAGTTTCCCAAACTCAGGTTTAGACCGTTAGTCCTTCCAGTCTGATGAGGAAGGCAGTGAGAGAACAGGGAGTAGCATGGCCCAAATGACCAGGTCTGGATATGAGCAGAGTTCAGAGGATGGCTGCCAACATAGAAGAGATGAAGAATCCCCAATCGCACCATCATCTTCTTCAGCAACGGATACTCGCACTTACAGGTGGGGTATCGATGGGATGAAGGCCATAATTTTGGAGGGTATGCAGTCTAAAGAGCGATCGGTTTGATATATGAGGAGCCTCGGGTTATTGATGATGGGTTGAGTCATGTCTCAAGACTGAAGGAAATTACGACACGATATGGGGTCAAGTGGTTGATGAGAATTTTATGTAGCTTACGCAACCACTATTATTCCTGATCTTCCCAAGGGGAAGAGGCCTTTCGCACAACTGATATTAAGAGAGGTACTAGTCTGAGGGAGGCGGGTCGATAATATTTCATAGGAGGCAATTTGTTGTGTACTTTTTGGTCCCAATTTTCGAGCCCCAAGAGTGACAACTAAGTTTGATTAACCACTGAGACAGGCTAGAATCTCATTGATTTCAAAGGATCTAGTATAGATAATAGACTTGTTGAGATGGGTGGCTAGTCATATTGCTGAGCGGGGTCCAGAGCACGCTTGTGTGACCACCCACATGAAGGGTATTATTAAGCCTCCCTCTCTTTCCCCGCCAAATTTTCCTAGGCAGTTGTTAGATCTCACATCTAGCCTACTTTAGAAGATAACACACTTACACCGGAGCAAGCGATATTAATTGCCAGCATCTTGGCTAGCTACTACATAGATTGGGCCAGACTCATAGCATTTCTAGTTTTGATTTATAGACTCTGTCTAGAATCAAAGATGGATATATTGCATCATTTAGATCATCTAGTTGCGGCCCAACACACTCTAAAGCCCAGCCTGACAAAGGCTAATGAGAACCTTGTAGCATTTTAGAGGATGCAACCTCCTCCTATGCCCAAGATGTTTGCTCCAGAGCCGCCACTTACGGGTTCACTGACTACCACTACTACTACTATAGCTACTACTACTAATGAGAGGCCCCAGTAGCCTAAGACAGCCGATGTTGAGAGGGGTCTGACTATAGATGCTCCTACACCAGAGGCTAGCACTTCATAAACTTGTACACCGGGCATGGTTTAAGTGTTCGCGATTTCAATTTAGGCCCTGGCGCAATGATTATCACAGACTAAGGCCAGATTATCTCAGCTTATTCAGTAGCTCAGGCCATGGGTTCAGCAGACTGTTGCGGACTCAGATGAGTATTGCAAGGCATCACCATATCTACTATTCAGGAGTGTGTTTCTATGGTGGATGCTCATATTGATGCCTTTGAGGATCGAGTGAAAAAAAAGGCTAGCTGAGGCCCGACCTTCAGACTTGTCAATCGTTAAAGAGGAGATTGTAAAGCTTAGGGGTGACAAGACAGCTTCACTTGTGGCACCCATAACATTACTGATATCTACACCTATGAAGCCGCTATTTGATCTATTCGTCTCGATAGAGCCTCTATAAACATCCCTCCAGAAACGCCCTTGCATAGATAAGCATCTTATTGAGTGGAATATATATGCAAAGTACCCCACGGATGATGAGGGTGATGAGGATGATGAGGATACGGAGATTTTCTTGCATATGTTTTTTTTTCTCGTGCATATTTAATTTTTGTTAAACCGGCATAGTTAAGATGTTTAGATAATTTTTGTAGCATATAGTACTAATACTTATGGCATATAACATGTTTTCTATGTTTTGTTTTCAAAATTTGTACCCACAAATTTTTTTTTGATTAGTAGTTAAATGGCAACCAAGCATGTTTGGGTGTGTGGCAATAGTTGTTCTGATAAGTAAGGGTAATTTGAGACATGAAGCATGATATATGAGTTGCTTGTTGATAATCCATTGCAATGCCATGCGAGTGTGAGCTTATTTTGCTAAATTTGTGCATTTTTGTGCTAATTCAAAACTTGCGATGTTATTCTATGTTAGATTGTAGATTGAATGAATTAGCAAGGGATATTAGGCCTTTGTTATTTAATTAGTCCACTTTAGCTTAAAATAAACTAACCAAATAATGTTTTATCCCTTGTTCTAAATATTTGAGCCTTACGTGAACCAATTCTTTCAAAAACACCTAATTGGCCTAACCTTATCTAGTGATAAACCTTGATTTTTGCCCTGGTCTTTCCTTGAGAATTGTGAACCTTGATTGAGGCAAAACGCCTAAGTTGAGGGTGGCTACCAAAATTGGCCCTGGTTTGGGGAATATATATTATGTACTTCAATATAGGCTAAAATCCTAAGTTGCGGGTGACTGATGTAGGGGTAAATTCATAAAAATAAGCTGGTGAGTTGGGAAGGAGCAGAAAAAGAAGAAAATCATGTACAAGGTACAAGAAAGAGAAAAAGATTCCTTAGATTGAGCTTAACAAAAAATAAAATAAAGTGTATAAATAAGGCAAAAGTTGACAAATGAGAAGAAAATACCTGAAAAAGCTTGAATGTTGAAAAAAAAGGGAGAAAAAGGTGGAAATGTTAGAGTTGGTGAGGTGAAAGTATCGAAATATGTAGTTCAAGGATGGCTTTTAGTCACTATTTTTCTAAAATGTCATACCAAAGCCCCCTGAAACTACGTTATAAGCCTAGAAAGACCTAAAGTGATCCTAGTCCACTTAGTTGAAAGTTTGATTCATGAGTATATGGGCAAGACTATGATATTAGTCATCATGCATGAATATCTTTTATGAGAGTGAGTGTGTTTGCACAGTGCCAAAGCTAAAATTGACATCATCATTGAGTATTAAAATCGGACTTCTTTCTATGAGGGCATGCATTGAAGTGTTAGCGTTTGACTTATTCAATGATTGTGGACTGTTAATATTCCTTACCTTATCATGGTTGTTTTTTCAAATGCATCAATCTTCTTTGGTTTGCTAAATAGCTACCTAATCTTGTTTGAAAAGTTGGTGTGGATTTTAAAGTTTGGTGTCACGACTCGAAACTAGGGTCTAGGAGTGACATGGAGAATGGGAACCCGAGAGTCCCAAAACAAGCCTCAAAGTATCCAAATTCACATCATCGGTTCAGAAATGCATTCAAATAGTAAACATATAATTCTAAGGAACAGGAAAGTAGGACTCACACTATGGGGATATCATAGGGAAAGGGATTAACATGGATTCACATAATACGTAGCATATAAAGACAAAGGTGCGGGTAAGTATGACTCCCTCTATGGGGACAGTTCGAGACTTAGGATCTTCCACATCTCCATATAAAACATACATACATATCATACTTCCCATAATTAATCCATAATAGCCATATGCAATAGATAACCATAATCATGAGCTTCAAATACAACACACAACATATAGATCCGACAAAAGTCTATAAGATGTCCAATAATGCCTCTAGTCATAAGATGGGAGGGGGGCTAAGACATGTTTCAGGCTCACCCTCAAAGTATAGATAACATGAGCAAAAGAAATATAAGGTAGAGGAATAGTGGATTTTCCTTGGAATATAGGACTCACCACAAATGTCTCAAAATCCGATCTAGCCATCGAATGGTGGATGAAAGTAATCTTTGGTCCCTACATGGTGAGATCATGTAGGCAAAGTATGCATTAGTATGTTTAAATGTACTATAAATGCGGGGTGGAATGCATGTAACTTACCAAAACCTGCATACAATGTTAGATGACAAGGACACAAATTATATAAGGAGATATATATAACAAGGAATGTAGTATAAGAAGATGCTATGAAATTCATGATATATGAAGTGCAAATTATGCTCATATATAGTAGGGATGTGACCTCAACCGACATGAGTATGAACAAATGAGCTATTACTTGAAATCCCAATGAAATACCCTCTATCATGACCCAACCCAGGGGTCGTGATTAGTGCCGACTGGGCACCCAGACAAACACCAAACTGGAACCACTTATAATGGCTAAGAAATTTTCCTAAATTTTGGTAGAGTTTTCTCTATTTTACTGACTAACCACACCTGCAAGCAGCGAACCCAACCAACAACAAACATTATTATACATACTTATATATATATATATATATATGCGGGCCGACAAGGTCATCGCTGCGGTAGAACCGCCCAACAAATGTATCATACATATAAGGCCATACCAAATATAATTCCCACACCCACATGTATCCACAGATCTCTAAACACACAAACTAGATCATAGGACGGGACAGGCCCCGTTATACCCTTGAATATATATACAAATGCAAAGTATAGAAAATGCGTATACATGTATATACCAAAAGATCTGCTCCTGATGCAAAGGGAGCATGTATATGCCAGACAAAAATCCTAGCCAGATGGCTCTCTAACATGTACGTCGGTACCTGTAGGCATGAACGCAACCCCCCTCCCCCTTGAAGGAAGGGGGTTAGTACGAAAAATGTACCGCATATGTAAAGGAGAAAGTACGAAATATAAGTGAGAGTAATAATCCAGATAAAATATATAAGTCAAATCTATATGAGAATATCAAAATATTTCTTTATTTAAAACATCAAAATAATGCATATCGGACGGGAACGATGGCGACCTCCAAACTCGCACCATACCACAACATAACACCAGAAGTTTCAAATCTATGAAATCTCCAACACAAATCTCAATTGTAACATAGATAAGCCATGGCGAAGGGGCCACACGCTCACGTCATAGGATAGGTGAGCCGAGGCGAAGGGGCCAGGCACTCACGTATCATCATACATAAAGGTCATCATGCCCGTTATATAAGTGAACCGTGGTGAAGGGGCCACGCGCTCATGTGGGCTGGGGCAAAGGGGCCAAGAACCCACATGTCATGATGCCAACATATCCCAAGCCCGGCTCCTTATGCCTCCAAACTAAGCAGAGCCAGCCTATGGGCAAATCAACTCGCCGTGTCCAACCTACTTAGGAACATATATATATATATATGTAGTTATATATCAGCACGATAATGACCAGCCTGGGAATCGGTGAGCAAAACCAAAAATGGCACGAATAGAGTCATGAGAATCACATGCATGGAAACTAGTTCCAAAAACTTAGTAATATGCCCAATGTTCAATTTTTTTTGAAATCAAGAAATTATTCGTTTATGAAATTTGTCAAAATTTCTCAACTTTACACATAAAAGTGATTTCAAGGAACTTGCTAACTTTCTCATCATACACATTACTAACATGCTTCAAAATATTTTTTAAAGTGATTTCAGAACAATAAAACCCGTAGCTTTCCAACTAATTAACTTTCGATCAATGAACATTATTCATGAATTTTAAAGACTCCAAAAGTTATGGATTGGAATAACTTAGTAACGTTTTTGCAAGTAACGAACATAGGCCCCGTTTAGGCTTTTCACCAAACGTTACAAAATACCTTCTTTTAATATACTCAACTATTTCACATTTTTAACAACTTGCGGATTCTACGTATCAAGAGTCGGTGTGGGAACTATGTTGGTGTGACTTTGTTTGTATGATACATCTGTTGGGTGGCTCTGCCGCAGTGGTGACCTTGTTAGCCCGCATATATATGTATAGTGATGATTGTTGTTGCTAGGTTCGCTGCTTGCAGGTGAGGCTAGTCAGTAAAATAGAGGAAACTCTGCCAAAATTTTGAGAAATTCCTTACTTATTGTGAATGGAAATCTAGTTTAGTGTTTGTCTGGGTGCCCAATCGGCACTAATCACGGCCCCTGGGTTAGGTCGTGACAGGCTGAACTTCAAATATGCAAACTTTCATCCAATACTGGAGATCTTCATGAAACTACCCTTATGAATCTTAGAAGGAACTAAGACTCATAAAGTGTCTTGTATGTCTTCAAAAACCTGAAAAAGTCTATAACTTTCCCAAAATCATGCAAATAATGTTTATCTGCAAAAACAAACACAAAAGCACATAAAAACCACATAATTCGCATTGAGAACACACAAAATCCCAAGTTTAGGCATCAATTGTGTTGTATTTTGGTAGCAAAATCAACACCCTCAACTTAAAATTGTTGCTTGTCCTCAAGCAACGCCTCAATCTATATAGATAATAAAGAAACACAAAATCATCAACCTAATGGCATATGTCATGAGCAATCCTAATGTAACAATCCGGGTATTTTCAATTTTGTTGGAGCTTGTAATTTCATCTCCCATAAGTTTTTGCACCAAATGACACTCCAAAGAGGACCCCACGACCCATGTGAGGTCACATGGACCGTGTAGGGTCTCATGGAGTGGAACTTGGCTCTTGAAAGTTGTTTGGTTCCAAATTGTGGGGATTAAAAACCAAAGAACATCGCACTTGACCCCTCATGGTCCGTGTGACACTCCATGGACCATGTGGTAGGCTGTGTGATGGCTTGAGCGTGAAGTCCCAACATTTTGAGACTAAGTGAGGTTAGATCGCCCCTCACACAACTCGTGTGATGCCCTATGGGTTGTGAGGGTTCCCGTATAGCATCCTAGGTGTAAAAGATTCTAAGTGTTACTTCACCCTTGGCGTGGAAGATTTTGAGATTAAGTGAGGTCACACGGCCCCTCACGCAGCTTGTGTGATGCCCCATGGGTCGTGAGGGTGCTCGTATAGCCTCTAAGGTGTAAAAGATTCTAAGTGTTACTTCACTCTTAGCGTGGAAGATTTTATTTTGGTTAGGGTTGGTGCCACAGGTAGTGGTACAGATCATGTGAAGCCAAACGGCCTATGTGGCCTCACCGTATGGCTCACTTATGGCTCAAAAGTATTCTATGTATGGGATCTTCAAGCTCAAGCTAAGTTAACTCTCAAACCTTCAATTCAAACTTATTTATATTGCTTAAGGCCATCATGGGTCTCTTACATCAATCCAAGTTCAAAGGAATTTCATTGGCTAAGTTTCTCACAAGTACTGATAGAAGGGTCGGCTTTTAAAGGGTTATATCTCTTAGCACAAAAGGAACTGGCTAGACCAAAACCTATCAAATTAAATATCTTTGAATTATATTTCCAATTAGGTCTAGGTATGTGGGTTTGATCCTTGATTTCTTTCAATCAAGGAGACCTAATCTTTTCAATCAAATTTCATGAATTTAAGCTCTTTTTGAATACGGGCTTACATTATTTGGATTTATTAAATTAATTTTATGTATGGGTTGTATATATTTGATGATTTTAAGTTACTTTAAGTCCTATTATGATGATTTTCATCGAGTTTATGAAATTATGAATATGCATGTCCCTTTTTAAGACTTGTTTATGTATAAGTGATTTTATTATGATTCTAAATATGGATTTAATTATGTTTTCACTTGAATTTTATAGTATATTGTTGGTTTTAGATTGAATCTTGATTATCCATGGTTTTCTCACATCATTCACGGCACTTGCATTCATGATATTGCTTTATGTATGGGAATTATGAGTGAGTTAAATCCAATTATGTTCTATGATATGATTTTGATAAAATATTGGTTATGATAAGAATGTGATCATATAAATGTCTATGATTATGCCTCTTGGAGCATTTTGGGTGCTTGCACCATTTTATATATGAATGAGCTATTCCTATGCATGAGTATTATGATTATGAGTTACAATTTGACATTTGAGCCTAAATATGAATTATTGTGAATAATGTTTGGCCTTTAGGCCTAAGAATGCATTGAAATGTTTTGATGAGACTTACTCCTCTTTCAAAGTATGTATAGGTATACTATAAGTATTCTTGTGGGATGGCGACTTCGTACCTATGGATTGAGGGGGGGCTCTCTTTCCGAGAACTACGTGCCTAACATAGGTTATGTGAAATCCTATCCGAAATGGGATATGTTCCCATAAGGAAGGTTGCTTCATACAAAAATGGATAGGTTCTCGTAAGGTGAAGTATAATTTGACACGATATGCTATATGTGAAAATCCTATCCGAAATGGAATATGTTCACGTAAGAAAGGTTGTTTCATACAAAATGGGTTGTGTTCCCATAAGGTGGAGTATGGTTTATCTTTAGCAAGTAGACCACCACTTTATTGATGAGGGTGTCACAACCCAACCCAGGGGTCGTGATTAGTGCCAACTAGGCACCCAAATAAACACCAAATCGAAACCACTTATAATGGCTAAGAAATTTCTCAAAATTTCGGCAAAGTTTCCTTTGTTTTACTGACTAACCACACCTGCAAGCAGCGAACCAATAACAAACATCAATATACATATATATATATATATATATATATGCAGGCCGATAAGGTCACCGCTGCGGTAGAACCACCAACAAACATATCATACATCCGAGGCCATACCAAACACAATTCCCATACCCACATATATGCACAGACCTCTAAACACACAAACTGGATAATAGGATGGGACAGGTCCCCGTCATACCCTCGAATATATATACAAATGCAAAGTACAAAAAATAAATATACATGTATATTCCAAAAGATCTACTCCTGATGCAAAGGGAGCACGTCTACGGCTGACAGACATCCTAGGCTGATGGCTCTCTAACCTATACGTCAGTTCCTGCGGGCATGAACACAGGCCCCCTACCGAAGGAAGGGGGTCAATACGAAAAATATACCGAATATGTAAAGCAAAAAGTACGAAATATAAGGGAGAGTAATAATTTGGATAAAATATATAAGTCAAACCTGTATGAAAATATCAAAATATTTCTTTATTTAAAACATCAAAATAATGCATATCGGACGGGAATGATGGCTTCCTCCAAACTCGCGCCATACCACAGCATAACACCAGAAGTTTCAAATATCTGAAATCTCCAACACAAATCCCAACTGTAACATAGGTGAGTCGTGGCGAAGGGGCCACGCGCTCACGTCATAGGATAGGTGAGCCAAGCCGAAGGGGCCAGGCACTCACGTATCATCATGCATAAAAGTCATCATGCCCGTTATATAAGTGAACCATGGCGAAGGGGGCACTTTCTCATATGGGCTGGGGCAAAGGAGCCAAGCACCCACGCATCATGATGCCAACATATCCCAAGCCCGGCTCCTTATGCCTCCAAACTAAGCAGAGCCAGCCCATGGGCAAACCGACTTGTCATATCCAACCTACTTCGGAACATATATAAATATACATATAGTATATAGTTATATATAAGCATGAAAATAACCTGCCCAGGAACCGATGAGTGAAACCAAAAATGGCTTTAATAGAGTCGTGAGAATCACATGCATGAAAACTAGTTCCAAAAACTTAGTAATATGCCCAATGTTCATTCTTTTTAAATCAAGAAATTATTCCTTTATGAAATTTGTCAAAATTGCTCATCTTCACAGAAAAAAGTTATTTCAAGGAACCTGCTAACTTTCTCATCATACACATTACTAACATGCTTCAAGACAATTTTTAAAGTGATTTCAGAACAATAAAACCTGTAGCTTTCCAACTAATTAACTTTCGATCAACGAACATTATTCATGAATTTTAAAGAATCCAAAAGTTAGGGATGGGAATAACTTAGCAACATTTTGGCAAGTAACGAACATAGGTCCCATTTAGGCTTTTCATCGAATGTTACAAAATACCTTCTTTTAACATACTCAACTATTTCATATTTTTAACAACTTGTGGGTTCTACGTATCAAGAGTCAAAATATAAATGCTACTTTTATGAAAGTCCCAAGGAGTGGACATAAGACATGTTTGGACCCAAATTGTGAAGGAAAAGGAACTTTTCAACTATAAGACGTTGACCCAATGTAACTAATTCATGCCAAGAGGTAGAAATCTTTACATACCTCGTTACAACCCCCCTTGCTCTAATTTCCAGTCTTTCAGTTGCGTTGTGTGTTTCCAACTCTTAGGTTTGCTCAAGTTTCCATTGCTGCACCTCTATGTCCAGCTACGCGAAAAAGGCATTTGAGTTTATGAAGCTTACTTTAGAATAGGACAATGATGCATTAGTCAATCTTGAAGTTCCAGTGGGTTGCGTCATTGTTGAGGATGGGAAAGTCATTGCCTCAGGAAGAAATTGAACGACTGAAATAAGAAATGTATGTTATTTCAACTCTTAATATCCGTAATAAGATCTATATTAGGTATCTTCCATTTTGTTAGATTGTTAGTGCTAAAGTGATGTCAATATGCGTGCTAAGATAATCTGTCTTGCTCACTTGTATTCAATGTTCATGTTTATTTGATAAATTATTTATGCCTATGATGTCCACTTGCATGTTGTAATGAATTTGTTTGTTTTTTTGGATGAAGTAAGATGATTACATTAAAAGCATCAACAAAATGCAGATTGTACAAAAGAGTGAACTCAGAGGACAAAAGTCAACTATAAGCTACACAAAAATCTAGGCTAAAACTAAAGAGTTGACAAAGTCCAAAAGATTTAAAGGACAGTTGGTAGGGGTTATATTTAGCCAACTATATAATCAAAAAACACATCTAGCTTTTAGGATAGAAATAGGAGTTGATAACCCATCAAAATATTTGTGATTCGTCTCTATCCATGTACACCACAAAATGCATGAGGGGTCATTGGGTATTTGCCGAACTTCACCGATGGGCCTGTCAACTAACCATAGAGACCAACTTTCAAAAGCATTCTTGATGTTGTGTGGTATGACCCAACTTAGACCAAAGATAGCAAACAACATACTCCAAATGTCGAATGCAATGAAGCAGTTAAGAAAATGGTATCTACTAGATTGAGAATGTAGTAGACACATATAGTATCTATTGGCCATTTCAAACTTTCTTCTACCGAGATCGTTTTGTGTTAGGCATACTTCATTGTGGGCTAAAATAGACCACCTTTTGAAAGCATTCTTGATGTTGTGTGGCATGACCCAACTTAGATCAAAGATAGCAAAAAACAATACTCCAAATGCCGGATGCAATGGGGCAGTGAAGAAAGTGATATTTATTAGATTGAGAATGTAGTCGACAAATATAACATCTGTTGGCCATTTCAAACTTTCTTCCACTGCGATTGTCTTGTGTTAGGCATGCTTCATTCAGGGCTACCAGGAGATCTTTATAGGTATTTTAGTCTTCCATACAGCTTCCAAGGGAATCTGTCAAATTTAATTTGATGAGCATACATGACTATAAGCTGCCTTACAGAACAGAGACCATGTCTAGAGTTTCCCCACCTTATGTTGTCGGCTACTTTTTCCATTACAGAGAAGCCTAATTTTACAAGTAAAGTTAGAAGTGTTATACCCCGTAAGTTAGAACCCATAAGTGCTTAATTGGTTCGATTTGGTAAAGTTTGGGACCAAATGTAGATTTTGTGCTAAGTTTAATCCTTAAGAATAAAAAGGTTGTGGGGTCATGTGTGTGTCCAATTTCTATTGGTACATGTGTAGACTTGGGTCTCTATATATAGAACCTTGTGAGAATTATCCTTTAACAAGAGAGGGAGTTTACACTTATAAAAATATTGGGGAAAAGCTTGTTCTCACAAGCTTGTATGTTCGGCCATGTACAGGGGAAAAATAAAAAAATAATTTTCGAGTTTTCGATTATTTGATGCTTCAGCTTGTTATATTTGGTCCCCTAAGTGGCATAGAGGTGTTAGTTGGTCAAGAAAATGCTTGGTTCGACGGCTAGGAGGATGCGGGTCTTGTAAAGAGTTGGAAAGGTATGCAAATTTCTAGCTTAATTCTTGTTAATTAAAGCTTGTGGATGTGTTAGGGGTGCGTTATAATGAAGGTAAAACATGGAAAAAGGGTTGGTTATTAATTGAATTTTGAATTTCGAATTTGGGGTTGGAATTGAGGACAAGTTGCTTATGATGAT
>JAOTQJ010036494.1:0-15551 GCA_025642045.1 Solanum sejunctum
GTTGGGTTCGCTGTTTGCAGGTGGGTTAGTCAATAAAACAGAGGAAACTCTGTCGAAATTTTTGTGAAATTCCTTAGTTGTCGTAAGCAAAGATTCAGTATAAGTGGTTGATGCGGTGTCCTATCGACACCATTCACGGCCCCTGGGTTGGGTCATGACAGTACCATTCTAGGTTCTCTGTGTTAGAGCGAAACTAAATCTTGCTAATAAATTTACAGAAAAGAATATATCTGACCAAGAAAGCAATGTACATTAACGCACCAATTGCACTAAGATATGGTACTTCAGTACCTACGAGCGCTTCCTCATTTTCATAAGGCTGGAATGGATTTTTATCAATATCTAGTGATCTTACAATCATTGGGGTACTTAATGGATGTGCTTTATCCATATAAATCTTTTTAGAAGATTTTCACTATATGTTGATTGATGAATAAATATACTATTTATAAAATACTCAATTTGTAGACCAAGACAAAATTTTATCTTTCCAAGGTCTTTCATTTCAAATTCCTTTTTAAGACATTCTACTGCTCTTCATGAGTTTCAATTATATTCAAATCATCAACATATACAGTTATTAAGTAAATTCTGATCTAGACCTTTTAATAAATATACAAGGACAAATTGGCTCATTTTTATACCCTTCTTTCAATAGGTATTCGGTAAGGCGATTATACCACATGAGTCCTGATTGCTTCGATCCATATAAAGATTTTGAAGCTTTATTGAACATATTTTCCGTAAATCATTATATATTTCAGGCATTTTAAATTTTTCTGGGATTCTCATAAATATGTCATTGTCTAATGAGTCACATAAATAGACTGTGACGACATCCATCAGATGCATATCAAGTTTTTCATGAACTGCCAGATTTATAAAATACCTGAAGGTGATTGTATCTACCACAGGAGAATATGTCTCATATCATCAATGTCAGCTCCTTCCAAAAACCTTTGTGCCATAAGTCGTTCTTTATATTTTATGACTTTATTTTTCTCATTTCATTTTGGCACAAAGACCCATTTGTACTCCACTGGATTTATGCCTTCAGGTGTTCGGATTATCGGTACAAAAACTTTACGTTTCTCAAGGAAGCTAATTCAACTTGAATAACATCTTTCCATTTTGGCCAATCATTTCTCTGTCTATATTCCTAGACAAATTTTAGTTCAATATCCTCATTTTGTTGCATTATTTCAACAATAACATTATAAGCAAAAATATTGTCAATAATTATATTATGTCGATTTCATATTTTTCTCGATGAGATATTGTAACACCCCATGAAATTACTAAAACACTCCTAAACTTTATCATACGCACAACGTATCTTTCCAAGGTCTGATGGAAAATCTGAGGACGAATTTGTGATCAGTGCAAAAAGCTGAGTTGAAAAATGGTCTCGATTAGCTCTTAACGCGAAAAAATGTGAATTAATTTTTCCAAAGTGGGCCTAAAATAGTGAGGTTTCCACGCCCCTTTCGCGACTCATGGAGGATGCAAAACCACACTTATATATTTTTTGAAAATTTTGACGACAGTCGAATTTCGCAAAAAAGTGTCATTTTACACTAGTACGCGTCGCGCATTAGTATATGGGAATACAGTTTTTTCTTTTAAATTTGGGAAGGGCAATTTCATCCATCTCAATATATTTTTATATCTCCATATGGTTTTAAAACGTATTTTCGTACACAAAGGGTTTAGACCCATTATTTTCAAAAATTTTACGCAAGTCTAATAAAGAAAAAGGAGAGAAAAGTAAGGGTTTCAAAGGAAAATTCAACATTCTTCAAACATTTGTCATTCCTAGATATGTAAAGGCTACCAAAAAATATAGAATTGATCTTCTATGTGCCAATGTAGAGTTAGGATGACAAATTCATGATAGAATTCTTGAGTTTAGAGTTCTTGAAATTTCTTGAATATTTACTTTAAGTTCTTGAATAACTACTTTAACTTCTTGAACAATTATTTTAGATTCTTGTATACTATCTTGAATTCTTGATTTAAATCTTTAAACTATAATTTTATATCATGAAACTGATGATCATCATGTTTATAGTTTACTGTATATTTATTTTATTATGTGATTGTGACTTAACCTTTAGAATTTCTCTCTATAAATATTTGAATAATGAACTTAGGGGGGATGTCAAGAGCCTTGAATGCTTGAGAATGATATCTGAATGAGTCTGAGTCCTGAGTTAGGTGTGTCGATGACTGTTATAGCTGAAATTATTATTGATAGAGTTGAATGGGTATAATTTTCTCAGATTTTATAGATAGTCTTGCTCGTAGAGGTTGGGTGATGAGAGTTCCTGATGGATTGATATACTTATGAGCATATTGAGTCCTGGGAGGAGTATTAGCACTGAAATGGGTTAGAGTGTGTTCCATTAAAATTCATTAACTATGTGGCCAGCGTAGGAGAGGATTGGACCGTGAAAGTGGATACTTCCTTTGTCCCAAAAGAGGACTTGACAGACTTTTGGATCCATTGACACACTCGTTCTTTACCCCGGCAAGGTACTGAATAGATGTGGCAACAATATTTCTTTGTTGTATGACTACCAGTTCATAGGTAGTGGTTATGGGTTATAGAAACTCCTAGATAGGTGCCATGATGAAAAAACTCTGACAGGATATGATTGTTTGATGTTTGATATATAGTAAAGTGATAAAGTTTGGTCCTTTACCCTGAGGTGAGGGTGAGTGATTGATGAGGTGTATATTGTTTCCTTTTTATTTTGGTCCATTTTACATACAGTACATTCCAGTTACTAACGCCCTCTAGATCTACATCATTTTATGATGTAGATTCGATAGAATGAGGACTCAACAGCTCGATCGTTAAGGTTCAGAGCTCTTCATTCCAGATAGTGGGAGTCCTCCCCAACATTCGGAGGATATTTTTATTTTTATGATTGGACAACTTTTACTTAATATTTGGTAGCCATGGCCTGTCATGGTATCATCTTAGGCTATAGTATAGAGGCTTCATAGATGTAGATGTTGATATTGATGTCAAGGGTTCTTTTCCCTCATACTTTCTTTCTTTACATTGAGACATTCTGTATCTATTCTATTTCTGATTAATAGACTGATATCGATAATATGATCCCATAGATAGGATAGTAATTATTATCATTATACTATTTTCTTCCACTGATGAATGAACTGAATGATGGCAAAAGAGACTAGGTGGTTCGCTTGGGGACTACCAATAGTCTTCAAGTGCCAGTCACGTGTAGGATACCCTCCTGGGGTGTGACATATATAATTTATTGAGATCTCTTCATTCTTTTCAGGTGCCTGAACCTTCTCTAAGGTATCATCAATTACTATGTCTCCTTGCACCCTATCTTGATTATTTTCTCTTTTACTTTTTCGAGGATTTTTATCCTTGGAACCAATTGGCCTATCATGTTTTAAGCATGGTTTCAAATCATTTGCATTAATTAATTGTCCTAGGACATCAATTCGAATTGGAGCATTAATAGCTGGAATATGAGATTTAGTAATTCTTGATAGGTCAATGAATGTATCTGGCAATTGATTTGCAATATTCTGCAAATAAATTATTTTTTGAATTTAATATTCACATTTATTTGTTCGAGAATCTAAATATGATAAATGATAACATATTATAATTTATCTCTTTCCTCAGTTGTTTATCTTCTCACCCTAGCGTTGGGTAATTGATTCATCAAAATGACAATCAACAAACTTTGTTGTGAATAAATCTCCAACATAGGTTCTAAATATTTTATAATAAAGGAAAATTCATATCCAACACATATCCCCAACCTTCTTTGGGGACCCATCTTTTTGTGTTGCGATGGAGCAATTAGAACATATACTACACATCTAAATATTCTAAGATGAGAAATATTCGGTTCATGATCAAAAGCCAATGATAATGGGGAGACTTTATGATAACTTGTGGGTCTAATTCTCACAAGATTTACTGCATGCAAAATAGCATGACACCATAATGAAGCAGAAAGTTTTGTTCTCATAAGCATTGGTATATGAAGGCGTTTAATTAATGATTCTGCTAGACCAGTTTGAGTTTGAACATGAGCAACTGAATGCTCAATTGTTATCCCAATTGCTATACAATAATTATTAAAAGCTTGGGATATAAATTCATGAACATTATCAAGACGAATTGTCTTAATTGCATAATTAGGAAATTGTGCTCTTACTTTTATTAATTAGGCTAGTAGCCTCGCAAACATCATATTGCAGGTTGATAATAAGCACACAGTGGCCATCTTGCAGATACATCTATTAAAATCATATAATAATTGAATGGTCCACACGATGGGTGAATGGACCTACATATATTAGCTTGTATACATTTCAGAAATACTGGGGATTTAATTTTCACTTTGATTACTGATGGTCTAGTAATTAATTTGCCTTGAGAACATACAGCACAAAAGAATTCCTTAAGTTGAAGAATCTTTTGGTTCTTCACAGAATGTCCATGTGAATTCTCAATTATTTTGTGCATCATATTGGAATCGAGATAGCCCAATCGGTCATGCCAAATTATAAAATTATTTGAGTTAGTAAACCTTTGGTTTACTATGGCATGTGTTTTAATCATGCTAACACTTGTATAGTATAAGCCAGATGAAAGAGCAGGTAATTTTTCAAGTATGAACTTTTTACCTAACATCATTGTAGTAATATAAATATACTCATTCTTTTTGTCATTTGTAGGCTCAATATGATAGCCATTTTAGCAAATGTCTTTAAAACTTAAGAAGTTCCTTTGAGACTTACTACAATATAATGCTTCCTCACTTGTTAAATTAGTTCCTCTGGTAAGAACTAGATTAGCTTTTTCGGAGCCTTCAATTAATTTTGTGCTACCAAAAATTGTACTAACATTAGTTTCTTTCATAATCAAATAAGAAAAATATTTCTTATCTTTTAAAATAGTATGTATTGTAGCACTGTCTATAAGACACATATCATCATAACTGATTTTGGGTCCAATTGATGACGGAGAAATTTTCATACTCTTCATAAAGATTAAAAAAAAATATTATAAGGACATGAAACTATCTTGACAAACCATAAAAACTAGTAAAGATATAATACTTAGCATTTAAGAAGAACAACATAGTATTCTTTTTGTAGAAATAGAAAGATTATATTAATAGGCTAATATGGATCATTGCAATATAATTGCATATTTGACTTGTCATTACAATTCAAAGGAAGGGGAATATTAATATTATCACAAAAACTAGATAAAAAAAAATATAAAAGAAAATAATAACTATTCTTATGATTTTACTTTTCAACTAGATGATGAGTTCTTTAGTCAATATTCTCATAGAAATTGTCAACTCTCAACTGAGTATTATTTGAGAAGTCTTTGAAGTCATCATCACCTTTAAAAGTAAGAATTTTCTCAATATCATCGTATTTATTTGAGGGGGTGACTTCAATATCATCATTATGAAAGGTCAAGTGAGCCCCCATATTATTTTATTTTTTAAGAGGTTTGATAAAGTTTGACAAAATGATCGGATGTACGACAATCACATGCCCAATGTCCTTTCATGCCACATTGATGACTAATATTATTACTTCCCTTGGAAGTATTATTTTGAGAAACTCTTTTATTCTAATATTTATTTTCATGATGATGATAATTATTTCATCTGCCACCATACCCTCGCCTGTGTCCTTGATCATGACCACGACCATGACCACGACCATGACCACGATAATTAGTTGATCTTAATTCTGACTTATAGACCTTTCTACAACATTCGCTTCTAGAAATAGAGTAGACCCAGTGAGACGGACTTCATGATTTCTCGTCAACAAAATATTATTTTGCTCAGCCACAAGCAAATATGTAATTAATTCAGAATAATTGTTGAATCTCTATTCACAATATTATTTCTGTAGCAACACATTTAAAGTGTGAAAGGTGGAGAGAGTTTTCTCAAGTAAATCATCATCAGTGATAGTATCTCCACATAATTTTAATATTATACTCACTTTGTGAATAGTAGAATTATATTCAGTTGCAAATTTAAAATCTTGAAATCGAAGATGTATCCATTCAAATTGAGCTTTTGGTAATATAATAAATTTTAGATGGTCATATCAATCCTTTAAATTATTCCATAATTTAAGTGGATCTTTCACATGAAACAACCCCCTAAAATCGGCAAAATAGTGCCTCAGAATGCCCAAAATTTTAATTTATCTCAAAATTCATTCCTTATTTCGAAAATGCGACTTTATATTTGTGATCAAGGGGTCAAACTTAGGTGAAAAGGGGTCTAACCCCAATTTAAGAGTGAAAAATTAACAATTATAAATTTTTAAGTGACGATTTTCAGAGAGCAATCTGCTCCCCTGGTGCGGCTCAGGTACAATTTTGCCTCCACGTCCTCTCCGTATGCGGAGAGATGTACTATCCCTGTAGTGTTTTTCCTGTGCAGTTCAAATATTCTAAGTGTTGGGCCCAAGTTTTTTCAAATGTGCTTTTATCTATACTTAGCCAAATTTTACCCTTATATCATCCAAAACATTTTCCAATATTCTCCAAAATACTTAGCCATATTTTCACTCTAAAATTCAAAAATCAAAATTCTCATCCGGAACTAAGGATTCTCTTCAAGCTTCAAGCCTCTATCTTCAATCTTCACCAAGAACTTCTCCAAATCTAATGTATGTAGTGTTGAACCATTGGGTCTGCTCACCCATTGTGCATAAGCCTCCTTTTTATAATATTGCATGATTTAAAGTTGATTTTGCATATGAGTTTTGCATATTAAGAAATTTACTGCATAGTGATTTGGGGTTTATGAAAGTATGATTGTTTTATCATGTTTTGAGCTATAAATCTTGGATCTAATGTTAGATTCGATGAGGAATTTTGATGTATATTGCCTGAGGGTATTGCAAGGTGTTGATTGATGGTTTTACGATAGATTTTCTTGCATAGTTTCATCTCTAAATTGCATGGTCTTTTGTCCCTATTCCACACTCCTTAAGTGTTTATAAAATGTCCGGCTAGGGTTTCTTGAGGAAATGAAGATTCAAAGCATGAGATATGATATGTTGATGTTATGATAATGAAATGAGCTTATGTATATGATATACTCTACATAGAGAGTTGCATTAGACCATACCCAATCCGAAGGAACAAGAGCCCGGGTAACCATGTTGGGAATTTATACTCATCAACCATGCGAGGGGTTTATACTTCATCACCGTGTTGGTAAGGTGTACTTACCATCAATTATGTGAGGGGTTTATACCACACAACCACCAAGGGGGTTTATACCTTGAATAACTAGCTTGGTCTCTTCTACACATATGATATTTTTATATGAGTGTGAGTCACTTAAGCATGTTTACTTATGCATTGATCATTCATGTCATATTCCTATATCATGCCTATTGTCTATTGTTATGCATGTTGATTTTGAAGCTTATCTCTTGTTGCATTACATCCTACATACTTAGTATATTCAAACGTACTAAAGCATACTCTTGCCTACATGATATCACTATGTAGGAACAGGTGCTCAACTAGATGTTCTATTTCCTTGTTTAATAGTGTCACCAAGACCTTTAGCGTCATGGTGAATTTCAGTGTCGAGGATCCATGATAAATAATTTTTTCGATAAAATCAAGTGCCACAAATTCAAATTTTGATAGGTTCGACCTGATGGGAACTTTAAATAGAATGAATGAAAGATGACCTGTGAATAAAATAATTATTTTCTTTTGTGAAAATAAGTATAAGTAGATCTTTGAAAAACAAGTTGATTACTAATTGAAATGTTATTTAATTAATCTTCAATCAACATTAGAATATATATATATATAACAATAGTCTTATATTGGTCTCTTCAAACGTACTAACGCATACTCTTGCCTACATGATATCACCATGTAAGAATTGGTGCCCAAGTTGATCCTCCTCCTCCTCTACGTGGCTAGTCATCGGTGCTATTTCAAGCTTTTTGGTGAGTCCTCCATTTCGAGGACCTTGGTTTATGTTCCTGTTGCCTTGTATTGAGACATTCTATGTTGTGTCCTATTTTGACTATGAGGGTGAGCCCGGTTACTTTGTCTTGGCCCCTGCTTTATCTATGTATTTATAGGTATTTGATGGACAAGTGGTGTATTTATAATGTGAGCTATGACGTCCTGTCTCTTGATGTTGATATTTTGGCAAGCTATCCCGTAGCCGCTTAACCCATTATTCTTATTTTATGTCTTTGACATGCTTCTGCGATCAATGATGTGTAATGATAAGTTGAGAGGCTTGATTGGGGTTCCTTCAGGTTCCCCATTCGCTGTGTCACGTCTAGGCCCTAGGCTTGGATCGTGACACCACAGTTAAATATTCAATTTTTAAATCTTCATAAAGACTATGATGAAGAAAAAAATATAGCTTTCGCTTTATCTTGACTAGATGTTCTATTTCCTTGTTTAATAGTGTCACCAAGACCTTTAGCGTCAAGGTGAATTTCAGTATTGAGGATGCATGATGAATAATTTTTTCGATAAAATCAAGTACCACAAATTCAAATTTTGATAGGTTCGACCTGATGAGACCTTTAAATAGAATGAATGAAAGACAACTTGTGAATAAAATAATTATTTTCTTTTCTGAAAATAAATATAAGTAGATCCTTGAAAAATAAGTCAATTACTAATGCAAATGTTATTTAATTAATCTTCAATCAATATTAGAATATATATATTAAACAATAGCCTTATATTGGTTATAAGAATATATAATGCTTATATGAAAATATAAGTATTATTATAAGTTGTTCAAGAAATAAATGATGTAACAACCGATAAAATTATCAAAATACCCCTAGGAGTGATGTGCGCATAATGCATATTCCAATGCTCTGATGGTAAATTCGAGACCGAATATACAATCAATATAAAAAATTGAGTGAGAATATGGTCTCGGTCGATTTTTAGAGCAATCAGATCAAAAGATAATTTTTAACCCAAAAATGAGAAATAGTGTTGATGTACGATAGAGGCGCATCGCGCCCCTGTCACAGACCTGACTTATTTTTTTTTAAAAAAATTCTATTGGTTTTGAAAAATTCGCTTGGAGAATTTTTCGAAAAAAATACCCTATGTGCGCTCAGTCCGCGCCCAGGTGAAAATTTTTCTTAATTTCTTGAGCGGTATTCTAGAAATTTTCCGACCCCTCCTAAACTCAAAACCTTATCAAAATAGGTCATTTTTTTTAGTATAAAAAGGGTTTTAAACCCCATTCCTAAGCCATTTTAAGTTCTTAAAAGAGACTAAGGCTAAGGTGAAGAGAAGGGGAGCGTAAGATTGAAGAGTTCAAGGGAGAATTCTTGGAATTTGATTGTTGAAAGCTTTAGACCAAGTATGTAAGGCTAAACTAAAGCATGAGATTGTTCTCGCATGTGCCCCATAGATGATCGTAGAGGAGTTGAGAGTTCATGAGTCCCATTACATGTTTCTTAAAGGTTTTCTTAAAAATTATATTAGTTACATATACTTTTGATGTTGATGATCCTCATAAACTTGCTTTCTTGAATTGAATACTTTTCCTGAGATATTGTATAACTTTACATGTTAACTTTCGAAAGCATGTATAAATGAACCTACAGATTGAGTCTAAAACCTTGATTTGAGAATGTCGATTATGATTGTGATGTAAGAATGATGATGAATTGATAGAACTTGATAGTCCTGTGAGTATCCATAAATGATCTCTGTTGATTTGTCCATTCGATTGTTCTCTAATGATTGTCCTAACCTTGATCTATTGATTGAGATGTTAATTGATGAGATTAGTTGAATGATGAGTGCCTTGATGAGGATGATTGAGATGATTTGATTGAGATAATTTGATTGAGATGCATTATCTAATGAGAATTGAGTCTTGGGAGGATTATCGAGCATCAAAATGGGTAAGAGTAAAACTAACTCATAGTCATTAACTACGTAGCCAAGCATAGGTGAGGACTAGAACCACTACATTAAAATGAGGTTCCTTTTGAATAGAAGTCCTTGAAACAATAAAGGACTTGTACATTGTCATCTCCATTTTGGATTATACATTATGGTTTTGATTTGTTCTCTACCTGGCAAGCATATAATGGTTGTGGCAATACTAGAAGGATGTTGTACAATCACTGGCTCATAAGTGATTATTGTCTGATAAGAGAAACTCTCAGAAAGTTTCCACCTTGAGTACCTGAGTCGAGATGAGATGAGATGAATTGAGTTGAGTTCCATTAAATTGAGTCTGGTTTGATTGATGAGGTTCGATCGGTTGATAGGTCACTTGTCTATTCTTTATTCTTGCTTTAGGTAGACATTTGACATTCTTATTTAGTTATTATTCTGAGTTGATGATTGCTCCATATTATTTTACTTGTTTCTATTTCATTCAGCTATTTATATACCATATATTCCATATACGGATGTCACTCGGCGCTGCATCATTTTATGATACGAATACAAGTGTTAAAGATCATCAAAAGGCGCATTTTTGAGGATCTGAGCAATTTAGTTAATTTTGTGAACTTCCCCTATTTTGGAGGATTCATTACATTTATTTTATCTTACTTATAGAATTAGGTGAATAGCTTTACTTTGATTTGAGGTAGCTATGGGTCTGTCATTGGCACCGCTTGATAGTGATAGAGACTTCATAGACTAGAGTCAAATGTTGATGTTAAGACTTGTTGAGCTATTTTCTTTCTTCTAACCTTTTATATATAATATTATTTTGATAGTAGATGAAATGTGCCAATTCACTTCCTTTTGTCTTCCATTGATTAGTTGAGTTTATTGATTGAATGAATGTGGTGACGCTAAGTGGTTCGCTGGGGGACTAGCAATAGTCTCTGGGTGCGAACCACATCTTGGGTATCATCTCGTGGCATGACAAACTTGGTATCAGGACATAGAGTTTAAGAGTCCTAGAGAGTCTATGAAGTCATGTCTAGTAGAGCCTTATTTATGGGTGTGTTACCGACCACACTTTATAAGCAGGAGGCTATAGGACATTAGGAATTGTTACACATTTTTCTTATTCCAATTCATGTGATAGAGTTAAACTCTAAGAAAGCTCTCTTCTAATTTGTGCATTACGCGTTTACATAATTGTGACCATGTTTCCAACAGGAGCTAATCAAGTGAAAGGGGGTCCAGCCAGACCAAACGTTAACCAAACTGAGCCCTAGAATCAGGATGAACACATAGACCCTATCTTCCTGGTTGTGCAACCACCACAAGTTGACATTAGCAATACTAAGCTTTGCCAAGCCATCAAGACTTTGGCCCAGACTGTCATAATACTGGTTTTTAGATAGGAAGTAGGTAGGTGGGGTATCCCAAATACATCCAGAGTTTGTGAGTCCTTGAGGATGAACCTGACTGAGTTTAAGAGGTCAAGGAGGAATAGGAATAAGAGTTGCTTTTAAGCAGGACCTCATAACCTTAGAGCTCAAGGATCTAAGTCATATGCTAGTATGGTCTGAGGTCCCTGAGGCAGAACATCTTGTGGTACGTGTGGCAAACCTTACTTGGGAGAATGACATAAAGGAAGTGATGGATATGATAAGGATGGCCAAATGGGTCACTTCCAAAGGGATTGTCCTGAGTGGGTGAAAAGGGCCCAAGCTTCTACACTAGCACCCACAGTTAGAGAAGATCAGGAAAGTTCTCCGGATGTCTCCCTAGATGTTGTGACTGGTATAATTCTAGTCCTTAACTTACTTTTGATGTTATGCATGAGAAAGAAACTTATGTCTCTAAAGAGTTTGACGCTAACACCTAAGAGTAAGATGTGAGGTCTTATGACATCCTGAGTAGAGCAGTCATTCCAAAGCTAGAATAATGATAATGGAAAGAAAAGGATGAGATAGTGAGAGTGATAGCTGATTGGGGCTTGTAATTAGAGTTATATACCTAGTAGGTAAGCAATGAGATGACAAGTTGATTGTCATAAGTTTGATGAAATATTGAGTGTACCCTATGATTGTCATGATAAGGCATAGAGAGAGAGTTAGTGTCAGAATATGTTAGAGCATGCTCAGAACCAGAAAAAGGTCGATATTGATGTATTCTGGTATTAGTATGTTGAGGGTGAAAGTTAAATGTGAAATAGGGGAACAGAGTGCTTTCAATATGATAGATCTAAATTAGGCTTATAATTTTTAAGTGAAAGTTCATGAGATTCATTGAGTTATGAGCTTAAGCGGATAAGGAGGTATAGTGAATAGGTGAATGGTACTTGAGTTATGAAGAGAGGATGTGTTGATTGAATACCTGCCATGATATTTTAGTGGGCTTATGCTTTGAAATTTACGTAGTAATTGTAAGATTGTGTAATATTAGAGAGGTGTGTGATAGATGCACATGTTAGTACTAGACCCTAAGCTTGAATTTTGAGGAGTAGTGTGAAAGAGGAGATAGTAAGTCTGGAGATTCACCTTAAGGGGTTCACCACAGTGTGAGATTGAAACTAAGGTGTTGACTTGCAAGGAATGTTATGTAATGAGTATGGTAGAGGTGCCTTAGATGGAAATAGAGACTTAAGGATGAAACATTAGATAAGAAGAGGCTTGATATATGTACCCATGATTATATAAAGATGTGTAAAGCTCTAAGCTATGACTACTATGAGAATCTAGATAGTATATTTGAGTTGTCAATATAGAGTAGGTTGATGTAAGCATTCCTTATCATTCCGAGTAGCTTAGTTGATTTGGGGCTTATGGATAGATGATGATGAGCTTTCCATGATGGCCCAAGTCTTATACAAATAAGTGTATGGGAGCACAGAAGTTGGGAGTCTGCAAGCAAAAAGAAGGTTAGATTGTAAGAATTAGAGGAAATGGTTACGTGCGCAAGTAAGAACAACAAATATACAGCGATTAACATAGAGATAGGATAAGGCTAAGAGTGGTATCCTTGAAAGGAGTCGTAATGGCTATTTTACCTATGAGACTATAGTATAATAAAAGAGTTTAAGACTCTTATTCTTGTTGATAGTGATTCCTCGATCGTGTGGAGGTATATGCTTATAGCCTAGTAGACGAAACATATTCACAACACTTGAGAGATGACCCTTGAGCTAGAGGGGGAGATGATGATATGATAGACTGAAGCAGATCTTGAGTTTTTGAAGGTGATAGGTTGGTTTAGGTGAGGTGTCAATTCTTTGCCATCTTGTATATTTCTTATACTTTAGTATAGATGATACTCTATTCCCATCTGGCATACGACTGCTATGATCGTAGCCTAGTCCCATATACCACTTGTTGATTGTTACTCATGTTGAGTTGTGAGGATGAAAAATGATAAATTCATTTATTAGTTTTGATCTTGCCTATAGATCTAAGTGTTTCCACTACTATTTTGAATGAGATGTGATCCGAGTTTTATACTATAGATAGTTTTGTGAACTGATATGCTGTCAAAATACAATACTTTTAATGCTTAAAATTTAGAATTTTGTGTGTTCTTAATGCGGTATTTATGGATTTTATGTGATTTTATGTTTAGATTTGCGGGACTATAGGTTGGACATGATTTAGGGTAAAATTGCAAAAGTTGCTAGTTTTTATGCTTTACGGGACCCTCTACAGATCGTAGAGCATTCTACGTGTCGTAAAGGGGGACTTGTGAAAAATTCCAGTGAGGAATGATTTCTGACGATCAGGTTAACATGACATGCATATGAGTCATAGATCATTCTACTAGTCGTATAGATAGGTTTCATGAAGATTTCTAGTGAGAGACAATTTGATGAAGTTGAAGCCTACGAGCATGCAGTATGAGTCGTAGATCAGTCTACGAGTTGTGAAGTTGCATCATAGAAGAGAAGTCCAAAATTCTAGTAGCTGATTATGAGACCTCAACTACGAGCCATAAATCACACTACGAGTCATAGAGAGCTTTCTTGGTATAATTTATTTAGGACTTCAGGACTTAATTATAATTACTATAAATAGCACTTTTAGGTTATTTTTCAGAAAAGGACATCATTATTCAGTAGTTTAGGGTTTGTACTTGGAGAACTCAATACTTGAGAGAGAAGATTGTGAGAAAACACTTATGAAAAAATTTGATCGTCAATCTTATGATTCTCATCAATCTTGGATTTAGTTAGGCTCAATTCAAATGTGTAAGTGTTTAATTATGTTTTCTCAATTTATAATTTCTTCATCTACAAATAACATAAGTAGCTAAATCCATAACTAGGGTTGTGGAAACCATAAAGTAAATCCGGATAATTTACAATTCTTGGATTGGTTATATGTTTGTATTAATCAATTCTCTTCGTTTTACATATTTTCTAGTGGTGGCCCATATTAGAACTCGCTTAGTGTTACTGACTGGACTAAGATAGCGATAAGTAAGTAAAGAGATTGATTAATAGGATTCAATTGTTATGTTCTCATCTAATCAATTGAACTGGGCTTAGGGAAGGTTGTACTTAGACTTATAGGTAATGGTTAGTATTGTCCACTATTGAGATAGGCCAATTCAGATAATGAAATTTGCCTCTCACCTTCGACCAAAAGGCTTGGTGAACTTAAATTACCGTCCTGCATATTATACATGAGACAAGGATTGGGTTATCCAGTGATACTGAGTTGGGGAATCATGGGGAACACAATACCCTAGTTGCTCTCTATTATTAATTGTCTCTTGTGATAGTTAGTTTAGTTTACTTTCTTATTGATTATTGCAAAACTCCATCCCCCTTTTTGGGAAATTAAGTTGGTTAACTACTTGGATTGCTTATTGGTGAATTTGTCTTGAGTCTATATATTCCCTGTGGGTTTTATCCTAACCTTGGTTAGATTTTATATCTTGACAAAGACAGCTTTATCCTCTAAAATGGAGTTGTAACTTGGGTGATATCAATATTTTGGTGCCATTGCTGAGGAATATGGCTAGACTTAGTTAGATTCATTAGTAATTCAAGTGTTAATCTTTAGTTCCCTTTATTTTACTTTTGTTTTTGTTTTTGTTTCTTAGCAGGACGTATGAGTAGTATATGCCCATCACTCAGAGCCAAGTTAATCCCTTAACTCTACTTGATCTAGAGATCCACCAAAGTATAAAAAGAATGGCTCAAGAAAATGCCAATAATGCAGCCAATTTATACTTGAACTAGAACAATAATGATAATGATAGGAATGACGACCCACCTCCTTTGGACGACATTTCACAACCTTGGGATCTCAACGCCAATGCTTAATAATGGAATCAGTATAGGTTGAACGCCATGGCTATGGATATGATTTGAGCTATTGTATTGTCACTACTACCGGCAGACACAAAGTTCACAGTGTTAAAAACCATAACTTAACTCAAACCCCGAAAGACCTTAATTGGTTCGATTTAATAAAGTTTGGGACCGAATGCAAAATTTCTTTTAAGTTTGATCCTTAAGCATAATTTGAGGTGGGGTCAAGTGTATATGTACTCTCTTGATTGGTCCAAGTTGCATGCTTGTTGTCTA